>JASSUY010014938.1:0-46241 GCA_032466535.1 Forpus xanthops
CTTCCCATTTCCCCGGGACTGGGGAAGAAAGAGGGGGGAGTGAGCAGAACTGTTTGAGGGGCCTCAAACCACGACAACCACTGACCTACCTTCCAAGTCAGTAGAGCAAAAGGCAGGCAAGAAGTTGTATGCGATGGGATTCTCCCTAACATGGGATATTTTCCCCACTATTAATTCTTCTGTAAGTTAATAAAGAAGTCTAATGTTAAAAATGGTAATGTTTCTGGATGGGTGCCATGCTTACAGATTAATTTAAGAATATATTTTTGTTATGAGGAAAGATTAAATATCTTAGTCATTTGCTGCTGTCCCCAGTACCCAACATCAGTAAGTAGTTGAATTCATAGGAGCCTTCTTTTCTGGCTTCCTTTTCTTTAAAAGCATGTTAAGTTCAGCATACAAAATATTGTGGGAAAGTTGGCTTTCATCCATTGACACTGTTTAACATTCAGGATTTATGATAGTTTCTTGTGTGTAAACACAATAGGCATTTTATAAATTGGGTTGTTCATAGAGTAATATAAGATGTAAATGATACTGTTCCTACTGGTTACATTATGTAAAACATATAACTAGCTGCTGAATTGTAGCACAGGCATCTGTCATACTATCTTTCTTATGTATAGTGGCCTAGGTGCATCATTTATGAAACTTCATTTACTCCAACAGCTTAGTTTTGGAAATATTATTGCATATAGTGGGTATGAGAAGGAGTACCTACATTCTGCTTTACCAAAGGCTGTAATGGCAGTTTTCCAGAAGTCTTGAGATCTGCATGTGATTTGCATAAAGCATATCATGTTTGCATGTCTTCATCTCAGATAAATGTATGCTAATAAGGTATGTATTAACTAGATGGATGTATACTAATACTATTAGTTTCATCAGTAATCATTCCGTGACTTGTGTTTTCTATGCAGTGTGCCAGCATTTGTTACCATCGTGAAATGTTTAATTCAGGATTATTTTGGAGGGGGAGAGGGGGAGGTGGAAGGAATGGTGGTGTTACGTTTTCTCAGGTATCAGAAAAAAAAGTAGCAAATAGATGTTTGACTGACCAAAGCAAATCTGATCTGCAGCCACTGTGCGTGATGAGCGTGTTAGTAAAAAGATGATGAGCATGTGAGTATCTGTGAAATAATCTCTTTGCTGTAGTGAAACTAGGAACAGCATTATCTGGCCTTTCTAAAGGGCATTTAAGCAGTATCCCTGTGTTTCAAATCCTGGCTGACGAGTGGATTTGCAAACAGTAATCAGGACATGGATTCCAGGGAATGGGCAAAGTGTCTAATGACTAAATGCAATGATTAGTGAAGGTAGGATCAAGGCAGGACTGTAATCCCCAGAACAACCAATATAACTTTTTTCTTTCCAAAGCTTGTTAATACCTTGCCCTTTAATTATCCCAGTATTAGAGGGAAGTGCCAACTTCTACCTGGTGCTCATTACTCCATCAGTTGCATTAATTTCGATACTTGTGAACATACAAACCAGGCTTCTGAACAAGAGACTTTATTTCCTTTATACAGATTTTTATGACTCTGTTTTTTCTGTCTTGTAACCATTTCTGAAGTGTGTAGCTGTCCTCAGCTGCACAGTGCAGAGACCTGGGGTCTGTTAAAGATGTCCAGGCTGGATTTGGTAGCTCTTGTGACAAGTAGGGCTGGCAGTCCCTAGAGGCACCAACCTACAAGTGGATCCCCATTGCTGGCTGCTGTGATCTCCAGCGACTGATAGAAAGCTCATGGCTTCACCTGGAAGGTTTGCTTTTTCCCTCCATCCAAAGCTTTTATCATGCTACTAAAGTAAGAAGGAGCTAACTGGTCCTATCTTTTTACATGTCTGACCAGCAATTTGAACAGCGTTGGGATAAAAAGGAATGGAAGGAAAAGAGAAGTGAAGCAACAGGGGTAAGCTGTGGAAAGAGCGAGTTAAAGCAGCTGAGATAAGTCCTAGGGAATAAGTGAAAGAAGTATATATGCTTGTTAAGCTCCTGCAGTTTCACAGACTTTGTCATCTAACACTTATCTTACCTTTGAGCATTCACTATTACTGTTTTCTTATTCCACCCCCCACTTCCCACCCCTCCAACTGCATGGGTTTTGTCCTCCCAGGTCTTTTGGGATGATGGTAGTTGTGATTAATGCTGTAATTGTTGGCATTTGCTGCAAAAAGTAATGTTGATTGTACATGGATTGTAGAGCCTTGTTTCATTTCACTTACCATTTTGACTTTGAACATTCATTTGGCATTGATAATGAGAACAGAGGAATTTTGCTGACTTTTTTTTTTTTTTACATTACTGGCTGTGAGAAATGGTTCTATCTGAATTTAATATTTGATTTGCAAAAATGACTTGTCACTGAAAAGTTTACTCATAGCTCTTCTGAATCAAATCTTAAATGGATAATTTTTGTGGTTTTAGTAATTTTTGATTTAGTATCTTTTTTTCTTTCTGATGTAAAGGCAAAGCTAGAAAAGAATATGAGATGGAGCTCTTCTAAAAACCTGGAACAATACAAACATAATGAGATTTTGATGCATTGGGGAAAGCGTGGTCTATCTAGGATCCCAGCCCATAAGGGAAACGGAAGGCATGAAGCATACAAGTAACAGTTTTGCTGAGACACTATGGAAGTGTGTTCAAGTTTAATTTTGTTTGGCTTTCTGCAAATTGGAGGAAGCGAAGGGCAATAATTTGTGTTTCTGAGGCGTTTTCTTTTTAAAGAGCCCCTTATTTCAAGCATTTATGGAAATATCTGCTTATTTTCTCATAAAACTATTTTTTTATGGAAGAATGTTTAAGTAGGAACTTCCTTTGCAGGTGATGGGGCTGTTGCACTCAAGGAGGAGGACCACCACTTCATGCTTATCTTGACTGCTGGAAGATAGCTGTTTACATCACATTTTGGTTAAAAGGAAGATTTTGGTATAAAGCTCAGCTTTATATGGAGTAAAAGCCTGTTGCTCTTCAATAAATGCCCTTTTTGATAAAATTTCCTTTTTTTTTTTTTTCAGATAGTGGTTATATTATAAGTAGTTACTTTATTTATGGAGAGTTTAAAATAAGCTGAGAGCTAGTCAATGGTCTTGCCCATTCTTCATGTGCCTGTTTTTGATCCTCCACATACTCATGCACACATAATCTGAAAGAACTTCCTTAACCACAAGACCAAAAGGGGAGAAGTTAATTTTATGCCTTCTTTTTTTCCTTATTTTTTTTCTGAGCATGTTCTATAAACATGTTGTGATTAAAGGGAAAGCTGCACAATGACTTTTGATGTGCAGTGCCTGTATGGTGGCACAGAATCATGGTGATAGGTGACTTGTTGGAAGATCACTTATTATGGTCAGCTCTAATCCTTCTCCCACCTATGACACTGCCCTGAGACATAGCCTACCCTCCTTATGGAAATAGCTCCCTGCTACTTTCCACCTTCTTACACTCAACTTTGTTACATTTCTGCATTGCCTTTAATACATAGGGATATCAGTTGTCCATCCTTGAGCTGAAGTTCATTAATTTACAGGTGACTGAAGAGCTGCTGTACTGGATTTGCTTGCCTCTAAAAGATACTTTCCTAAAATAGAGATGTGAAAAACACGTATCTTTTCCTTTGTGGTTTACTCAATGTCTTATATTTTTTCCCCTATTTACTGCTCAATATTTCTTTGCATTTCCACTTAAGGTAATCATATGTGAATATCTAGTATGTAACATTTTGAATTTGAACAGTGGAAGGCTTGGTATGCTTTTCAGAAGTTGTATGTACCTCACACTCTCTTGAAGTTTTCATACCAGTGGGTATGACTCTTGAGAACCTTAGGCAAAAATGACTGTTAGGCTAAAATCTTAAGGTCAGGAAGTTTTATGGTGTCTTGCAGAAGCATGTTTTAAGAATTCATTTTTTTTCTTTTAATACTCTTCGCTACAATGAAGTAAAAGAAACCTGATAATCATAATCAGATGTAGTACCTACTACAGAGGTAGGAACTTCCAATTTCTTTATCATGCTGACAGACAACTATATATCTAGGAAAGCATCACACTTGTATGCAAACACACAGGCACAGATACATGCATGGAGGAGTTTTCAGACAAGCTGGAGAGAAAAATCTGCTCTATAAGAACAATATTTTAATATTCATAGATAACAAGAAAGTTGTGCAGAAGTCTCGTAGAGGACCATCCTTGCAGTGTATGTACAGGCTTTTCTTTGTATGCGGTGAAGGGTGTACACTCCTGGAAGTCTGGATGGTAAAGTTTGTTGAAGGTGGTAGCAAGCCATGTAACCTTTTGCAGAATGGTACTGCTAGCTTAAGGCTCAGCTTGCATCCCCAGTGGATATGCTGTTGCTGTCGCTTCACACACTAAAACTTATTAGTGGTTGCTGGTTTTGGATGAGTCTTAAGCTTTACAGCACCATTTCCAAGTCTGCCTGATAGACCTGTGTCAGTAGCAGAAAAGTCACAGTTGTTATAAGGAAAAGAGCATTAGTTAAGCACAAATCTGAGTTGCAGGACACTCTTGTGAGTACTGCAGCAGCTACAGTATGAATCTGTTGCTTGGGTAAGGTTGACCATGGTTCTTGAAAAGATCACACTTTTCTCTTCAAGATGCTACTTCAGGTAACTGTGATATGCACGCATTTGAGGCTTCCAGCTTAAACAAGAATCCGCTGTTTCAAAACAGTATTGTCCTATGGTATTCAAGTTTTTAAATGGAAGTATTTCTAGTTTCAATGAAACTTGCTTTCTGTAAGTAGGGTGCAAAAAGTACACTTTGGGGGGAGGCGAAAAGTTAATTTAGGAAAATAAAGTATTGATATTCTACTATTCCATAGTAGATAAAATAATAAGCAATAAAAAAGAAAAAAATATGCTGAGGAAAATTTAAAATGGTAGTTGTTCCTATAGAAACTATGGAAGGAAATTAAACTCTTACTGATATTTCAGTATTGAGTTTGGGTTGTTTTTGTGTTTTGTCTTTTTTTTTTTTCCAATTCCTATGTATTTTTTGGGTTTAGTATAGTAGATTTAATTATTTAATTTTTGGGTTATCTCCATGTTTTCATTTTTTAATTTAATGAGAAAGAGTAGAAAGAGACTATTTAATAGTTTAATAAATATAGAGTAAAATGGCTATTCAGAAAACTTAAAATTGAATACTATTTGAAAAATTGAAAGACTTAATCAAATGCAGAAGTCTTTCATTCAAACTGAAAAGCTACACTTGTAAAATCAAAGTTGTTTTACTCTTTTTTTTTTTCCACCCCTTACTCATCTTGATTATTTATTTCTTTTTAATCTGTCAGTAAACAGAAATGCAAGACCATTCATAGAATTAGTAAGTCTGCACTGAGAGCTGTGAGATGGCAACATCTGTGTCTGTGAAACATCAGAGAAAACTTAGAGGAGTAGTTGGTAGCTCAAATGAAAATTCACACATATGCAGTAATCAGTAGCTGGTGCTCTTGGAATATCATGGGATATGCAGTAATCTCAAGTGGGTGGGACCTCTTTTCTCCAGCAGTGTGAAATAATAATGTAGGAAGAAGATTGGCGACTTTTAACGGTGTACTGGGAGCTCTTTATGATTTCCAATGATGAAATGAAAGCCAATCTTGGATATTTTTAGGAAGCTCTGTGCATATTGTCAGTGAAGAGTTAACAGTAGTTTTTCGGTTGACTGCTTCTAATACTCTTGTGCAGTGGAAGTAGTAAGGAACTTGTATTTCCTCTTGCTTTATCAATGTTTTTTTTTATTTTCATTCATGAAATACAAAACCTCTCTGTTAACAAACAGCATATAACAGGACTGCTGCTTTTATTAATATATCTTCAGAGAATAATGAAAGGAATGGGTGTAACCAGTTGAAGTACTACTCTTGGACAGTCACTAATGGGAGGCAGTAGCAAAGCCCTTACTGTCTCTAGATCAGCAAACAAATTACTTTTCCACTTGGGCTTTGCTAGCTGTTTAGGATGATTGAATTTAAATCTTTTTTACTGTTTAATAGTAACTTCTACAAATGGAAAAAGATATTTGCAGATCTAGAGAATGAAATCTCAGCAGCATCACTTGTACAGACTTTTTTATGTGGACATTGTTGGGTGAGGTTTTGTTTGGTTGGTTGTTGGGTTTTTTTTTTATACTACCTCTGAGTAATTCTCTGTGTCAGTGCAATTGCACGATTACTTCAAAGACTGTTTCTTTGGGTCATAATTACAGGTGTCTGAAATAATGAGAAAGTGGAAGGCCAGGAAAAGAGTAAAGGTGTGCAGTGGTTTATAAAATTGGAGTGTGAAGAGATGTCTTTGTTCTTTTGTTTCAAAGGTCCAAAATGTGCCAACTTACTTCTGTGTTTCCACATGCCAACTGAAAACTGAGCTAACCTTCCCTATCAGCCATGGTGGGTGTCAGTATATTCTGGGATATTGATACATTTCTCTTTCTTATAACTTTTCAAGAGGGAATGTCACGTATATGGGTTTTCAGTACCTTATTTGTCACAACTCCTCAGCCATTTTGGGATGGTGAAGATGAAAGACTGATTTGCTCTGTAATGGATGCTGGCCATCAGGCACCCCTGAGTAGCTATGGCCTCAGCACTGTGCTATCTACATAGACATCAAGAGCTACTGAAATTACAAGAAGATGACTTGGCTCCATTGCACCCTTGCACCAGCACAGAAGATAAAGTAAGAAATGCTTGTTTATCTAATTGGTGTGGAAGACAGTCCATACCAGTTAAATGGCAACAAAGTATAATTACTTAGTTTCTTAACAAGCTTTCATTTCTTTCGGGTTGTATGGATCAGGCAAACTTTCTAGATATGGGACATATTTAAGAGTGTCTGTAATACTTCATTTTTTATTAACCCCCTCCCTGCATTTTCCAGTAGGCTTGTCCACAGCAACACCCACTGGACATAATGAGCAGTGACAGTATCACTGCAACTTTCCCCCCAGAAGCCGAGCAACATTGGCTTCTGTAAGCAAATGCAGTGCGCAATGTTTTTCTGTGTAAAAGGTGGAATGTTTCTAGTCTCCAGCAGCGTGTTTTCTGTCAACCAGGAAAAAAGGCTTAAATAAAAAAGTATAATAAACCTGGTCAAAGCAAACTTGGGGTTTGGTTTACTCAGCTGCTGTAACGGGTTGTGAGAATAACGCAAAGTTTAATGCAATATAGCTTGTTTTATTTCTTAAGTAGTTTCATTATAATCCAAGCAAGAAGTGGAGCTGTAATGGTAATGTGAGTGCGCTCAGTAGATGCAGCATGAGATTCTAATTTTTAACAGAAATTCAGCCCTAGTCATATAAAAGTGTGGTATTAAGAGTATAAATAGAAGAAGCTCCTGCTAAAAACATGGAAATGGTCCTTGCATGGCCTTCTGATAGGAAGACAGATCAAGTGAATGTACAAGACCTGAGAGTTGTGCGGCTGTGAGAGCTGGGCTATAATTTAGCAAGCTGACAGGAGGAGTGAAGTATCTCCTCAATATCTGTGTTTGGCAGAGGAGATGAATGCATACATCAGGAAACAATGTTTAAGTGTTTTATTTCCTTATTTCAGCCTGTCAAACTGTCAGCGTAGTTAATGGCCACCAAGAGAGAGTGAGGGGAAGGGAGGGAAGGAGGAGGATGAATGTAGAGAAACAAAGGTGCTGTGGAATCTGGAAGAAAGGAAAACTATGAAAGGTTATCCGGGTGCTGAGGCATAATTGTCCTGTGGACACAAATGTCCAAACTCCCTCCATTGCCTCAAACCTCCTCTCCTCTCAAGCCTTCCAAAGAAACATGTAGAGATAATGAATGTCCACGTATGCTGCACAAGGTAACTTTAATTTGCTATATTAATTTTGCTGCAGTAGTATGTAGGCCCACAGCTGGCAAGGCATTTCAGAAGGACTTCATGTCATGTTTAAGCTGGGTGTCGTGCTGAAGCGGAATCCAAACTGAAGGAGATTGAATTGTGGCTTGTTTGGAATTTGAGATCTTGAGATTCAGGCAATTTCTTTGTGTTGTCTTACAAATTGTCTGTAGCTGGACTTTTTCTCTCAAACAAGTAAGGTTTGAATTGTTACTTTATTAAGTATACAGGGAGATACAAGTGTTCAGGACTTGATTCATTTTTCTGGCACACCCACATACCTTCCACTGAAGTCAGTACAAATGGAATGCTTTTCATAAGAGAAGTATTTATAAGGCGAAGCCAATATTCTGTATTATTGTCATTGCATGGAGATGGAATGAGAGTAAAAAAATTCCTTCAATCTTTTCTTTTTTTCCCAATACCAAAAGACCATTCTGGTAACTGCAGAGAGGAGGGTAATGCAACTGTACTTCAGTCAAAGACGACCCTTTGTTTTCACTGCCTTCTTAATCATAGAGGTTGGCAGCAAAAGGGCTTACTGCTCTCCCATTGGTGGTGGAGTTGGCTTACACGCACCCAGATGAAGCACCTTTCAGACTGTGTTTTGGGAGTGCAGAGCCCATATAGCGTTTGTCCCAGACTGGATAAATGACAAAGCTGAAGCTTTCTGGTCTTCATGGAGAACATGCGGTACAGCTGTGGTTCAGCTTGAGCAATTAAAAGCTCTCCCCTTGTGCATCACAGCAGAGGGCAGAGCCCGTATAGAGGCAGGGGGTGGCTGTTGGGATTAAACCTGAGGATATGTGGCTTTCTTTTGGTGGAAAGCTTTGGGCATTGCCTATTCCTGTCAGTAGTTATTGGGCCACAATCTCTCATGTGAATCTACTTACTGTATCACATAGCATTGTAAGGTATGAACTTGAACTGGGCGTGGTGAAAATTAATTTCTCTTTGTCACAGTATTATTATGTTGTATGTGTTCTATCCAAATATACAGTGGTTATTAATTATTCCCTTTAAAAGCACTTGAATCCTGTAGTTCATGGTTTTGCTTATCTATTGCTTTTTGAAAAACTTTCTGAAGTTAAATCAGTAAATTAAGGAAAGGGTGATAAAATGGTATTCAGCAAGGCTTAGTGGGTTTATTATAGTAATGCTTAAAGTTGCATATTTTCATTTCAATGGGGGAGGGTTGAAAGTATAAAGTAGTAGCTTTGTGAAGTCTTACAGGATATTTTTGGTTATGAGGGGAGCTATGAGGAATATCTGGTGTACATTTTTGAAAATATGGCTAATATATGTTGGAAGGTGGTACTGCCTTGAATGATGATTCAAACTGACTGTGAATAACTGAAAAGGATAGAGTAAGATGGCGTTAGGCAAGGAGGAGCCTTGGAAGTCAAAACAACAGCAGATACCTCCTGCAACAGAGAGAAGGCAAGCCAAAGAAAAATTGCAAAGGATGGTATGTAATGAGGAAAGCAAGAAATGAGAACGATGATTCTTGATGTGGCAAGTGGTAGAAGGAGCAAGAGACTGCTTTCATGAATACCTTTTATTGGCTGTGTAGTCAGAATCAGGCTGAATCCTTCAGGGTATTACAAGTGCTCTTGTTTTGAAAGAATGTTACTTATTTGCCTCTTCTTTGTCATCATATGGGTAAAATCATAAAATGATAAAGCCTGAAGCTGATCACAAACTTCAGAAATATCATGTTAGCAAATATTGTAATGCTTTTTGAAAGTGCGAATTTAATCAAACTCATGGACCCTACCTGCCGCATATGCTGTCATGTCTCCAGGCTCTATGATCTTGGGAAATGCTGCAGGTTTAAGAGAACAGGATCTGCTTAAAATTTGACTTAGGCACTTCTAGCGACTCAGGGCAGGCAGGGCTGATGACTGAGTGATATGTTAACTGAACAGGTCAACTGTTGCTGTGCTGGGGAGAACTGAGCTGCCAGTGAGCCTTTCTTTCCAGTAAGATGTGGAATCTGTGGTTCATTGAAAAAGTACACGCTTCATTTCAGAACTGTAGCAGCATTACTAATGTTGATCTGAATTGAATGAGTAGTGGAGATGAGTAACTATATCTGCGTATTTAGTGTTTACATATGATCATGATGAAGATTTCAGTTACCTTGCTATGTGAAGCTATGATAGGAGCCAATATTTAGGTGTGTTTTACCCCTGAATTGAGTCTCTTACTAGAGTGAGCAAATGAGCCTAATGTGCAGGCTTGCATGGCTGGTAGGACTGAAGAGCTGAAGCAGAACTTGAAGTTACTTTGTTAGTCAGCCAGTTTTTCAAAAGGAAAGAGTTTTTACGTGAATCACTGGAAACTACTTCACATTGTTCTCATTCAGGAATATACGCAGGAGACACTTTTTGCCAATAAAAGCATTAATTCATGGGTAATAAGGAGTCTTTCCCATGTGAAAGCTCTGCCAGATTGGGTCAGATGACTCCACCTACTAAAACTATGTATGCTTATGTCATGCTCTGCTTTAAGCCATAAATAAATCTGTGACACTGTGCCTGTAATAATCTTTCTGCAGAGCTGTACAGCCTACTACCCATTAGCTGATGTATTTATCATGCTTACTGCTCTTTTCCATTATTTCTGTGTATGAATATGATAGTGTCTGGTAAAGTAATTTTAAAAGTATTGTTAAAAGTACAAAAATACAGATCATATGAAATACCCCTGAAGGTAATGGAGCTCTGTGAGCACAGAAGTAATTCTTGTGGATCAGCTTGTTGCTAGTATAACTGAAATCCCTCATCCATATACACACCCTGTATCTGTGTATATATCTGCGCATGAATACATGTATTTGTGATGTATTTAAACTCTCATGTTTGTGCGTACTTGACTATCAGAAAAACATAGTGCAAGTAAATACATAGGATTATAAGATCCTACTTATGGAGAAGTCATAGGGAGGTGCTATTTCAGTATATGAAGGAGGTGATTGTGTCATTAAAGACTATGTTACAGTTTTCAGAAAGGGGCAGATGTAATTTTTATACCTACACAGTGCTAGGCATTCAGAAGTAAGGATATAGAAATTACGAGACTGATGTTCCATTGTTTTAAGTATTCACTTCTTATAGTGGTGAAAGAAGTATTCTACAATAAAAATATTTTTTAATTATGCTTTATTATTAAAGTCCTATCGTTTACCAGTACATATTTAAAAATGAAGAGCGATTCATCATTAAATGCAAATACCTGCCATCACAAACCCCAATTTTAACTGTGACTGTTTACAGGTTTTCTTCAGGCATTTGGTTCCTAGGATTAAAAAAAAAAAAAAAAAAAATTCAAAATTCAAAACAACTAACTCTCCCTTAAAATTCAAAACTATCCTGAAGCCTTGTAACTTTAGAAAACTTAGTACTGATTCTGCGTCACTTTTTTTCAGTTTTAAACCAGAGATTTTTATGACAGTATCCTTCACTTCAAAAGCAAATATTCTGTAATTTGTGATTGAAATTTCAATGTTCTCAATAGACATTGTGAATACATTTCATTGTGATTGTACTGAATGCTTTTTCTCATTCAGCCGAGTTAACTGAGGAGCTCTTTGGATGGGTATAGCCATACTTGGAAAAAGACAACTTTTCATAAAAGTGCTTATGAAGGGCAGTGAATGAAGAGTTGTGAGCTGAGGATATGTATCGTGCACTGAATATATGTAACTGATGAGGCATCATGAGCAATTGCTGTGTTTCTGAAAGACTTTGCAGTCTTCCTAGAAGTAAGTGCTGGCCTGTATAGTAATACTCAGTTATACGATCTCAAAATGGAAGAAGTTAGAGCATTGTTTTAAGAATTACAGAGTGTTCCTGTAGAGTGTGGCATTTTGATGTCTTCCTTCTGTCAGCAGTTTAATAGTATTAATTCCAAAATACAGAAAGGTTGCAGAGCTTGTGTGGGACTTCCATGGTGCAGCTCAGTGCGGCAAGGAAATTCTGGAGGGCTTTGCTGGAGAAGTCTGCTGTCAGCTGTCTAACACTGCACTCCATGCTGGCAGTTCTTGACAAATATTGTGATGTGCCCACATCCCAAAGTTGCTAATGTACAAGATTTGCAAGTTTGCTAAGAAAATAACTGTTGTTTAGAGACATTCTTTTTTGGACTGAAGAAAAAGGCACAGTTGATGGAAATCCTTTAGAATTTCTCATGGAGATACATCTGTGGATAATTTTGTGCAATAGAAAGCTACTAAGTTATCAGTCTTCTGGGAAATGTTGACATCTTTACATTAAGACTAAATCCTAGATACTTTGTTGAGTACTTTGCAGTTATAAAAACATCCTGTACTGTAACTTACTTGAATTCATGTGATTGGCTCAGTGCTGTTAGTGCTGAAAGGTGTAGAACAGAAGTGTTGGGAAATATATCATGAAATTCATCACAGGGTGATGCTAACGAATTTCCTGGATAATTTAGGAATTAAAATATTTTTTCATGTCTATTTTTCATCCGTAAGAGATTGATCTCATTGGTTGATAAATTCAGTAGAGGTGGCAATTTCTCTAAGATCCTAAGTCTGAAAAGTAAGTCATATTAAAGGATAATTTTTCTTCCACTTAAAAAAATTAAAATATTCTGATGCACTTATAGAAGGACTATATGCTTTACATTATAGTGGCTATCCTGCAGGTGTTTTAGAATCATAGAATAGTTCAGGCTAGAAAAAACCTTCAATATCATCGAGTCCAACAGTTAACTCAACCAAGCCCACCACCAAACCATATCCTGAAGTGCCATGTCAGGGTAAGAAATGGCTATCTGTAATATTAATTTTTTTCTTAAAGGAGCAAAGGGCATAACCAATGCAAGATGACCTTAACCCTTATTTATTTTTAATTTGGATTTTCAGGTTTTTGTTCATTGCTTTAGGAATTAAGTTTGCTAGTTGTGCTTCAAACAATGTTTTAAATTCAAAGTATATCGCATACAAGAAAATAAACACCTTCTTTTATTTTTGTGTACACTAAACCATGTCTTATTTCTTGAAATTTTGTATTCATTTTCATTCTGAGTCCTTAATACCATTTTATTTTTGCAGTGCACTTTACTGCATTACTGCTCAAAATTTGGGAGGGGGAGGAAAATATCTGAGTATATTCAGAGAATCATAATTCTTACACTTGCTATCCTTTCTGGAAAGATTGTGGTACTAGGTTTCAACTGTGTGTGCTGTTTTTAAGCCTGTTCTACACTCTCCCTCTTCTCTCATGGGTATGGCTGAACAAGTAAGTTAAGCAGCAGCTGTGAGAGCTCTTTCAGTCAAGCAGAAGTGTAGGATTCCAGACTCCTGGTTTCTAGTGTGGCTTCAGCTGTACTATCACCATGTTTATTTCTCCCTTGATTTATCTACCTGCAAGATGGTAATGGTGATACTTGTGTTGAAATTTGTTGGAGATTTACAGGCTGACCCAAATACTACACAGGTCAGTGGGAGCTTTTCATCTCCATATGCATTTCTGAACCAGACCTTTAATTCAGTGATGTTTAAGTCCTATGAGATCCTAGCTATGAAATACGAAACATTACTGCTATTTGCATGGGTTTAGGGTCATAAGATAAATGCAAATGAAGTGTCCTTGACCCTGACTGTGAGCCATCTGAATTAGACATAACACAGCAAGAATACGAGGGGGTTTAAGTGTCGATGGGCAATCATAAAAGACGTGCATTGTTTTTTATGCATACTGAAAGTACAGCAGTAGGTTGCCTCTCATACTCTACCTTGTTCATAATTTTACATCATTCTGTTTATTTCCGATACTGAAAAATCCCCTAATCAAAAGATCTTGATGGCTTTGTCAGGTGCTCTTTTTTGTTGGAATGACTGTGAGCACTGATTGGATTTTTGCGCCAGAGGCTGGGCATTGTGACCCTGCTGCTGCTCTTTGTCCAGTATAAAATCCCTCAATAGCACTGGAATTCTCACTCACTAACTTTGGATTTGGCCTCAAATACAGCATTAAAATGAAAGGAGGGAAAAGAAAAAGGCAAAACAAAAAAAAAGAACTGCCAGGAGGAGCTTCCTTTTTGATCATTAAGACAACAGCAACAACAAATTATCCCTGTTTTGTATATATTTTGAGATTGCTTTGGTGCCAGGAGTTCTGCCACCTGTTCCCAGCACAGCAATGTGGGATAAGAAGAAAACTGGTAATTTTTGAGAAATAAAATATACATGTGCACTTACAAAATGAACTTTGATAATCTTTTTAGTGAAGTAGGCAAACCTTGTCAGCATTACAAATCTGTCAGAGGATGAGCTGCTTTAGTACAGCTCCTACAACCAGCAACTACTTTCTTTCATTTATTTAAAGGAACCTCAGCAGGTAGTTTTGAACAAAAAGTCATGAGTATGTTTAAAACAAAATAAATTAATCCCTCCCAAAACCAAACAAAGCAAACGAAGAAATGGGAAGGAAAAAAAACTCCACAAAAACCCAGAACCCCAAACCACCTAAAATCCCACAAAAGAAACCTAACCAACAAAACCCTACCATGGTAAAAGATCTGTATTTTCTGCTTTTTGCATTTTTTCTTGTATTCTGCTTTTCCTAATATTTGCAAATGAGATGATAAAATTCATTCTAAACCAGAAGTGATGCTGCATGTAGAAACCAAGAAGAGCAGAAGCTGTACAGTACACCTGTGCAAATCAGTGTACATCCATACACCTCAGTGGCCTGGAGGATCTTACCTGTTTGGTGATGTGGAGGCAGAAACAAATATTTATAACCATAAATAAATTAGAAGGTGCTCAGAGCAAAAGCAAATGCAAGAAAAAAAATATACCTTACTAAGCTGGAGTTGGGTTGAATACTCAGCAGGAAGGCCTACTTTCCCAAAGGCATTTTCCCATCCTTGCCTCCCCCAGCAGCTGTTCAGACAGACTCTCTCTCCAGCAAGAGAAGGGACAAGAGGAGCCAGGGAATTAACCCTTTGCTTACAAGAGACTAAGCTCCGTGTATTTGACAAATAACAATCAGAAGATATTACCTTAAAAAAAGACCAAACCCTTCATTTGCTGTGAGAGGTCAGAGGTAACAGATAAGTGCATGCTGTTGTTGGAACAAGTGTTTTAAAATACTCTTCCACTGGATTGACTCTCTTAAAATGGTGATGGTGAGGTCTTGGATTCAGGTAGTAGTGAAGGGGTTAAATAATTTTTGGCAGCCCATTGATCATGTAAAACCATAAAGCAGTTCCAGTAGAAAGAGATGTGTAGAGGTAGAAAATATCGGACCGAGTGCATGCTCTCTGTGGATAATAAAAATTACCCACTTTCTCACAGATGTCAAATCTGGCAGTTTTCCACTAAAAATTTGGATTGCATATCAACTATCCAAATTATTTTAGTGTCTGTTGAAGAGTGTGTTTGGCAGGGTTTCCAGTAGGAAAATAGGAAGTAGATTTGAAAACATTAATAGTATTTGAATACAACTGCTTAAAACTGATTGTTCCTTAGATGAACTCCAGTGGAAACTCTTTCTGCCCTCCAAGTCCCTAGCAAGTCTCCAGGTGGAGAATAGCCTGGTTAAATAAGAGAGGTTATAATAGTTGGGCAAGCATATAAGAGGATCAAGAACCAAAAAGGAGGAGTATGGTCACTGAAGAGAGCAGAAATGCAAAGTACCTATATAGCTTCAAGGTTGTGAATGGATTTTCCTGATTTGGGAGAGGGAGGTGAAATCATTGAAACCTCAGCTAAGATGTATGTGCAATGGGTGAATGCCATCTGAAGTAACTGAGGGATTAAATGCACCAAGATTGGGATAAGAGGATAGCAGAGAAAGCAATTGGAGTACATCCTTATTTAAAATAGTGTATATGGCACTAGTCTGCTCCTCCCAGAATAACACAGGAATTTCAGGTTACAACTGGACATTTTAAGAGGATGGACAAGCATCCAGGTGCTTAGCATAGGGTTTCTTTCATCTTTCTCTGAAGCAGAACAGGATAATAAATCAAAGGAGTTGCAATGCTACTGTTCTCAGGCTATAACGAAGACGCAGTAGGATGAAGTCAAGAGAGGAAAGTATCAGAAGAATAAGCTGAAAATTTCCTGCTGCTGAATTTGGCTAGAAATGAACTTATTAACTATAGGTCATGGATATCATAAAGTACTTGAAAACTAAATAACAGGACACTGATGTAGTTCTGAAAGGAAGCAATGGAAGTGATGTTCTGGCAGGCACTTCCGCTGGCTTTGACAGGCTGTTTTAATGCCAGCAGAAGTTAGAATTTCTGACTGGGGATATAATCAGAGTAATGTTTTACTGAGTTTTTCACAGAACAAAAATTAATAGGATAAAAATGCGCTATGACTGTGCTGATATTCTAGACACATTCTGTCAAATCTTGAAAATGTCTTGATCCACTGAATATCATGAGAGATACAGGTTTGATAGTGTAGGCCAACAGTGCTCAAATAGAGCTGTTGCACTGATGTGACTTTTATTTATTAAAGTTGCATCAATTTAAGGCCAGTGCAGTGTTAACAGGGCTGTAGACAGAATAGCAGAGTATTCCTTTTTGTAAATCCTCTTTCTTCTGTTTTCCTCTCCTATCTTTATCAGCTTACTAAACTCAGAATTGCTTTAGCAGAAGAGCTCATCCTGCCTCCCTATTTATTGTTGTTACTACACTGCAGGAAGATGGGTGTATTGCTGTAATATGAAGCGTGAATGTGAGAGAGGGAGTTTCTGCTCCAGAGAGCTTGTGCTCTGTGGAGGTTAGAGTCAAGTGCTTCTCCTGTCTCTGATCTGTCAGTACACCGATACACTTCTAAAAGCACTTCCTCATAAAAATTCTTAGGCTTTACCACATTTAACCTTTTGTTCTGGTGCTTGGAGAATTATTGTCAAGCCCTACTGGGTATCTGAAGGATAACAATGGTGGTAGTGTTTTAGTCTCATGAAGCTCATGACATAGTGAAATCATTAGAAATTTATTACCTGGATATCAGTGAGGAAATCAGAATTTCATCTTTCAGAGGATTCTTGGGATTCTTTCAATAGGTGGTGTGGTCCAGTGTTCCCATTTGCCTCAGGTCAAATCAGATTTCCAGAGGTGTAATATACAATGGATGTGTTGTGTCTCTGGCAGCATTAATGCACTGTGGAAGAAGTCTATTGGCATTTACTCCAGGAGTGAAGAACACAACAGGGTCCTTGCACTGGAGTGGAGCATAAGGTCAATTGTAAAAGATAGTAAACGCACTTGAACTATTGATCTGGAGCAGTAAAGGAGAGGGGGAAAAAAATAAAAAGAGGTGTTTAAAAAAATTATTTGGTTTATTTGAAGGGAAAAGCGAACTTCTCAGGTTGTAATGAGTTGAGGTTTTTTTTTAAATGTCTTTTGTTCATTCTTTATCTTTTGAGTCAGGAAATGTGCTCCCAGTTACTTAAACGGCCTACTGGAAGTGCTGAGTTGATCTGTGGATTATTTGAGAGATTTTTGACATGTCTTGGAAAATGATGACCACTCTACTTTTGTGAATAGGCACGGTTTCTTGTATATATGTGTTAGAACATTGTTTGTCTTGAGCCACTCTAGATGCGTATGAGTTATTGTCGTATCCCTATGTGCATAACTGTGGCAAAAAGTGTTCAGTTTTTACTGTACTTCTCTGCTAAAGAATGCCACTGGCTGAAATGTTAGGCTCCAGCTGAGGCATTTTTCCTTTTTTTTGCCAGGGCATGATGTAGAGAGACTAGGTGAGATAATTCAGTACATGTTAGTGAGACTTGTCACATTGCTGAGACACTATTTTACCATTTTTTATACTTTAGTAAAATTAAGAGAAATTCAGGTCAAACCCAAAGCAAAGTTATACTTGATCATCCAACCATCGAACAGGAAAAGATTTGTTATCAAGGAACACATCTGACAATACAGCTTTCAAGTCTCCTAATCTACGTCCCATGGTATCAAAACTTCAACAGATCTCAGTTCTGTTTTATGTAATAAAGCATGCTTGTGCATACATTCAGATTGTTTTGTGTGTCTCCTATACTATTTGTCCATCATGAAAGGATGAGACAATTTAAATAAAAAAATATCTCTACTTGCCAATCTTTAGTGTCAAAGTGAGATGCCAAATCTGTAATAGGTCCTTTTGTTTAGATGGTTTATTTGGATATGCCTATATGATTGGATTTATCAGCTAAAGACCTGAATTACGTAGTTATTGATCTATTTATTGTTTAGTTTTGAGAGAAAGCTTTCAATATTTCCATTGATTTTGAAGTTTTCTATGAGGGGGGCATTGTAAAAGTAAGAAAGCCAGTCAAGTCTCAATGCTGAAATGGAATGTAGGTCCAGACCTAATCTTTTTGCGTTCAATCCGGGTATCCTCCAAAGTTTATATAGGAAGCTGCTTTTGTCATTCCTCTCATAAGAAAACAAGAAATTCTAGGAGTTCCATGAAAGAAAGATTTTGTAATATTTCAATACCAGTTATAGGAATTATTTTTATAATTTACTTAAGATTATAAAACTTTTATATATATATATTTTTAATTTATTTTATTTTTCATCATTTTCTTTTTCCCAGTGATTCAACAGAACCAAGTTTAGTGTTTTGCTCACACCACCAACTCTCCAGGTCTCAAATGTGCACAGACCTTTAACTTTTGGGCATAATTTTATATGTAAAATAGCATAATTTGATTACAGAGCCTTCCCTGAAGGCAGAGGCTCTTTCTCTTCCTGTTCTTTGGGGCACATATATTTCTTCTGGTGTAATAGGTATAAATGTCCTTGATGTTCACAAGCATGTAGCTGGTGGGCATTATAACAAGTCTGAGCTTGCTGGGAGAAGTCTGTAAAAGTTAGAATGTTTTCCGATGTGGATAATAAAATACTTTCCTGTTCCTTTATATAGTTTTAACAGACGTTCAGGGTTCCAGTTCCTCTTAACCTGCTTTCCAGATTTCTTTGGAAATCAAACTGAAAGTTGTGAGAGCACAGCTACTTGAGTCCAGATTCTGCAGCTTGTAAGCAACCAAAGCTGATCAGGACTTGCAGTTGTTCACAGAGTTAAAATATATGGAAGCATATTATTTTAGATACTTTTGCCATCAAAACTTGGATTCATCTCTCTAGGACTAGTAATGGAAGATTTAATGAGATTTCTCTTTTGATCTCACTCTGGGAGATCTGTGGCTCTGCCAGAGTTCCAGTTGTCAGGACTTTCAGTTAGTTTCATTTTTTATTTTAAAATGGATTGGTGTATTTTATTTTTGTTAACCTCTAGTTGAAAACCTGAGCATGTACTGGCAGATAAAGTTGATATTGGTCAATCCTAACATAAGAAAGTAACATGACCTTAAGTGGAGCATTGACTATTGTATAAAGACAACATGTAATTTTCTGGTTCTCTTCTTCTCACTCCTGTCCTTCATCCAGTTTTAGGTGAAGATGATAACAAGACATGGACTTACGTGAAGCTAGCGCTTTGTGTCTTGCTAGGTCTTCCTATAGTTATTGCATTTGACTTTTCTGTATTTAGGTAGGCAAGTCTCAGAGTGCTTGACTTGGTGACTATCTGATATTTTAGCAGAGATTCTGCTAGCTTTTCTTACTTAAGCATTATTCAGAATACTTCTGTGGGTCAGTGTTTTTCAGGCTTTTTGTATTTTTTTTCTTTTTTTTTTTTTTTTTTTTTGTAGCTTGGATGGTTTAAAAAATTTCTTGCACACAGTTCCACCTCGAATAGTGACTTGTAGGACCAGAAGGTATCATGTATATCACATGCGTTAGTGACTGAGATAAAGTCTGCACTGTTGCACCCTAGAAGTGGCTTTGGCCACCTTTTCATTCAGAGCTTGGAATTTGAAATATTTTTTAGATTTTTGTTTAAATAACTGTTGGAAAAGAGGCTTTATCCTTTTAGCCCTTTCTTAGACAGAGGGGTCCCTACTAGCTTTTGAACAAGATTTGTCCAAGAAAATTAAGTAACTTAGCAAAAGAAAATAAATAAACCTAGCACATCTTAAATTAACTTCATTCTGAAGAAAATGTTTGTTTTTTTTTTTTTTTTTTATCCACACCACCCACATATATGTTAACATACAGAATTAGTCCTAACCTGCCAAAAGAAGAAAATGCACAACACCTTTCTAAGATGCAAATTGACAATTAACAAAACAATAGAGTTCTAGTCTTCCTTAGCTGAGGTGCAAATTGATAATCAGATTGAAATGAAAAACTAGTGGCTTCCATGTAAGATTTAGCTTGAGATGAAGGCTCTCTATGGAAGGAGGAGAGGAAAAGGGACAAAGTCTGCAACCAGTTCACAACCAGGAAAAAACTATATCAGTAGTACTGGGATATCAAGCTGTACAACTGGGACATCAACAGTGTAGTTTCCACTATGTTGATTGCGACAGGAATAGAAATGAGAAAGGAATGGTAAAATTTAGTTATGTTGTAGAATTTCAGAGGGCAGAATCTGGGGGATAACACCCCCTTTTTTTCCTGTGTGTATCCTATGCTCTGCAGTGATGTTGATGAGAGATACTGCAAAAGCTGTGTGATAATTTTTTTTCACATACTTTTGGCATTCTCACCTTCACTTTGCCTATTAAACTTCATCCCTCATATTTATCCTAATGTTTTTCATACCTCTGAGCTGCTGCAGGTATCTACCAGTTTATTTTATCTCAGTTTATCTCAGATATCTTTTATCTTTCCAAATATGAAGTTTTGCATAATGATTTCTACTTCATTCGAGAGCAGATAAATAATGAGAATCACCATCATCTTTTGTAATAATGCCCAGTGCTTGGAAGATGGCAAAACAGGCTTATATACTGCAGGAAGATTCTATGCTACAAATCAGAGGATGTGAGGAGTTGGAGATTTGTTTGGAAGTTGTAATTTGAATGCAAAGTTTGAAGAAATGGTTGTGTATTTTGTTCTGTATTTTCCTACCATCTGATTTGTGTTTGCTCTGTGCTTTTGGCCAATTCCAATGAAATCAGGGCCTTAAGTCATGTCCCTTTGTGGCCTGTAGCATTTCTGCTGCTACATACTTACTAATGTTCCGGGGTTTTAATGGGATTTTTGCTTATTTTGATTTTAATTTACTGATGACTGGTTCCCAATGCTATTTATCTAATCTCTCTTGAAAGATCTGCATTCTGGCATGTGTGTGTTAATTTTAATTTTGTTCTTCTGAATTCTCTTCATTTGAAGTTTTGTTACTATGGGAGCTGAATTTTACAAGTAGAAGAGTAATTTAAGGATAAGACCTTTTTAATAATCTGAATAATTTGTGGTATTTGACTAATATGTAGATGTATATTCTGGGATTATTAAAACTGGGGTATTTGAGATTTTGTTAATTTGAATCCAAGCTGTATGATTAAATTTCCTAGATATCTTGGAAAGTTTCATCAATAATTATACAATTTTAATGAATTTGTTGCCCTTGAAAATGTTGAGTTGACAGCTGCTTAGGGATGAAGTCCTGGATAGTAGCAGTGTATGATAGGTAGGTGACTGCAGAGATCTGAGCATGCTGTGCACTACTCATCTCACTCTCTCTGAAAAAATAGTTGAAGATCACTCTCTAAATGAGCAGCTGAGCCTTCCCTTTCCATCAACAGAGTGACTGAGATTTTATTTTGTGGACAGCTGTTTACTAGCAGATACTTGACATCTTCCTCTTACTTCTGGTCAGCATATGTCAATGCACTGTGTCAGTCCACTGAGTAAGTCAGTCCACTAGGGTGATTGTCACAGCCCTTGTCACATGAGGAGAAATGGAGAAAATTTAGATGCTGACACTGGCAGTAACAGTACTCTTGAGCCTGTATTCAGGGGATGTGTTAATCCCTCTTTCAGGTGTCAAGATTTAGCACCTCTTACATATTTTGATTAGCACTGAATAGGAGATTTTTATCCTTAGTGCTGTAGTGGCTTGTTGCATTTAGATACCATTTATTATGAACTAGATCCTGACATTGAATATTATCTGACTTCTCTGAAAGCCAACCCCTCTTGAGTAAATGTGGTGTTTTGACAAGTAAATAATAGTGTATGGTGCCCTATGAACATGTTGTAACCTGCTCCACATAAGTTTTCTTAGGCTTCATGCATGTATTTATAGAGTGTTGTATGCAAGTAGTGTAAGGATGGAAAAGTTTGTTTATGCATTCAGTGATTTCTTCTTAGGCAAGATTCATGTTGAAATTGTGCTACGCAACATTTTATTATCCTGTGTCTGGTACAAAGGGGTATGTAATCTGAAGTTCGGGGAGTGGACTTGGTTTTCAAATAAAAGCCACTAAGGCCAGCACTTTTGTCCCTTTTTGTCCCTTTTCATGTCTTGTGAAACCTGTGTGATTTCTTACCCTTTGCTTCTTTTTTTTTTTTTATTCTTTTCCCATGCTATTCATATTTGCTGTTGGGCATAGCAAATAAATCTTTTCTAAGCACTCTTTATTCATAAATCTAGATGTATTAAGCTGGCTATTACACAGCCAGTGGTAGATGGAAACCAAAAAAGGCAGGGGGAGAATATCTAGTCAGTATGGCTGAACTATGGTTGGGATCACAGGGCTTCTTGCTCTGTGCACCTTGTCTCTTGACTACAGTCATGCTTTCGTTTTGCTGGTGAGTTCTCTTTTTTCTATTTTTTTATATAAAGGCTGCTTTCATATTCTGTCTAATTAATGTGCTTTGCACTGTCTATTTTGTGTACTTTGAACATTCATTTCCCTTAGCTTACATTTCCCCTCTGGTTTTCAATAAATCTTGGTGGACTTTTGTATCCTGCTGTCTTTTCTGCTCTTTTCCCCTAGAGTGTTAATTCTCACCCCCTGAATATCTGTAAAATCAGCATTTTATTTTTTCCCTCCCAAGCAGCTATTGCCATCAGCTGTTATGAAATAATGGCTTTAGATGTGTCCCTTACAGTACATTGACCCCTCTGTCTGATTTATCATTAGTTTCCAGAGATTTGTTCCAGACTTGAGCTAATTCCTTCCCCCCAGGGTCTCAAGTTAAAAACCACACTGATACCCTCTTACTTGTTCTTTTTTACCTGGAATATTAATCTTATTGCCACCAGCCTCCCTGGCACATGGGAGGCATTCCATTATGATTAACAGTATACTGAGTGTCTTCCATTAGCTTCTCTTACAACATTCAAGCTTCTTAAACTTATTCCTGGGCTTGTTTCACATCTTGCTACAGTTTATATCTTATGTTTTACCCTCAATGCTCATACTCTGTGAAAAAGTAGCATTTGTCTCCCCCAGGGTCCTTGTCTATTACTTTCTACTTCTACTTTACACAGAAGGGGGAGTGCTGACAGTCTGGGCAGAAGATACTGCCATTTACAGTGGAACTTAGGCTCTATCTAACAGCATAGGAATATTTGTAGGTTATGGTTTTATGAGGCTTGGAGCTATTCCTGTGTGTGATTAAGAGTACTGAAAAAGGATAATCTTATGAGTGCTACAACATGGGTCAGTCCCTGGAAAGTGTTGCATCTTCATTTGAACATATTGGTCTTAGGGTGGCATGTGTTTAGAAGTAACAGGAAGAAGATATGGTTACTGAAAAGGCACTTATCAGAGTGATGTCTTCTAAGTTGCCTTTTCTAGGCACTGTGAAAGCTATGTTGCCTCTTGAAACTTAAAATCATAACTATCAACTAGTTCTTTGAAGATAAATTCCATGCCAGGGTGCATTTATTAAAGTCATGTTTCCTCTTAAAATTGCAGTCACCCCTTTCTAGGAAAAGGACTGAAAAGGTTGCTGTGCAGGAACCTGTTCCCTCATAGCTGAGGCTCATCAATACTCTCTATAATTTTTCCTGTTGCTACAGTGCATCCTGGCAAAGAGTTACAAACTGCTGCTTAGAATGTGATTGCAAATGTGGTGTACCCACATATATCCCACTCAAGACAATAGCAACTGTCAATGCTTGCTCCTTCTGAAAATTAACACCCCAGAAAACTAAATGCACACTGACCTGTTTTGAATTTCAGCCCTCCTGATATTAAAAAAAAACAGTTACGTTGACAGCATAAAAATCTTAACACTGAATTGCTGGATTCAGAGTTGCTTTGCACAGCTGCTGGAGTGGTTTAGTAACCACTGATCATAAAGTGCATGAACATCTATGTATGTGAAGCAAAGAAGCAAAGAATAATTAAATATATGATCTCTGTTGCTTGTTTGCAAACCTGATGCTGATGAAATTCAATTGTAATCTACAAGGATCCACAGGCACATTAGCTGACAGAGCTAATATGTAATAACAATACAGACAAATACACATTTTGAAAGGAAAACATCAAGTCTTTACTCATCAAAATGTTTATTGAATTACAGACTTGAAGCACTGGGACTGTAGTATAGCATACAGCTTACTCCTTGCTTCTGCCTGGTGTCAGAAGGACATGCTGCTTCTGATGTCTAGAGTAAATTTGTCCAAGACCAAAGTATGTATGTCTTGGAAATGTTTTTAATTGCAAGGATGTTGTGCATAAAGACTCCATTTATAAGGCAGAAGCAGCTACAAATAGTATGTTGTGGTATGGTTAACAAATGATATCAAGATCTGTGGAAAAGTCATACTCTCACATGGGGGACATATGCGGGGAGAAGGCACTGCTAGTCATCCCTTTGCACTCATGCCTGGTAACCTTCGCTTTTTATGCCTGAAGTCTGAAATACCTGGAGACATTTTATAATAGGCTGGCATTTGTTTGTTTTGGTTTTTTTTGAGTGCTTAGTCTGAAAAACAAAATAAACTTTAGATTGGTTTATAAATGTTAAGATGAAAACAAAGTGCATCTTGATTTTTATTTTTTTATTCTTTTTTTTTTTTTACTTTAAGCAGTAAGTAGTGCTTATACTAGCTTTCCCCAGAAACAGGAAGGATGGAGACCTAATAAAAATGTAATACAAGCTGAATTCTGATGTATTGACTGATGTCTAAGAGATGGAGCTTTAAGAGAACTGCAGATGCAATGGCTTATGTGCTAAAACATCAACAACAGTCTTGTCCTATGTACAGCATTACCAGCCGTTGGTGTGCAATAAAGTTGCCAAAGTGGTGGCAGTCACTTAGCTATATACTATCTGTCCTTAAGTAACACTAAAGCCTTGGCTGTCCCTACTTGGGCGAATTTACCTGGTATTGCTGAGTGCCATGTTGTGGAGCATTTTTTGGCTACAGGGCAGATGGACTTATTTTGGTGTTTGTGTATTTTTTGGAGGGGTTTACTGCTTTTTTAAAAAGCATATTTGTTACGGTTTTGTGCTGCTTACCACCAAGGACTCCTCTTTTGCTGGCTCATGGCTAATGGTACCAAGCGAGCAGCATGCTACAAGCAGCATCTTGTACCTTTCGCTGCAGATTGGGAAGGTCGCTGCTGGTAGTGGAGCATAGTTGCTGTGTGCAACAGCCAGTGTCACAGATGACAGCTGCCTTCAGCTCCCTGGTCGGGAATCATTTCATTGAAGCCACAACAAGGTACGTAATGGTAGTATGGAAACCAGATGCCGTGATGACAGTGTTGCTGACAAGGAACCAGTATTTCAGCTGTCCTTTAACAGCCAGTTTTCAGTTGCTGCTAGCAGGAGGGATGTTATGAACAGCAGCTCTATGGTGGTGAAGTGGCACACACAATATTTCTACTAGAGGAAAATATCCCAATATACTCTATGACTGTAAATTTTTCAGACAAAGGGGTCATTTGAGGCTTTGGAGGACAGGAGGGTAGCTGTTTCATCTACTCCTCTTGTGTGCATTAACTGCTTTTCTTTTGACCTGAGCTTCTGGGAGCATCCATGGTCAGGCACTCGAGTGAATGAGTTCTCTCCTTCCTCATCACAGTTGGCTGTTTTTTTGACTGGAAACTTCACCCATCACATTTTTGCTTTGAAATGGTTGTCTTCTGGGCAGATGAAGGAGTGCAGTGCTGCCAGCTGGCTTGTGTCCCCTCCTGCCCATCCATGCTGTTGCCTATACCTTGCAGAGAATGGGGAGAGGTGTGGGGGTGGTATGATGCTGAGCCAGGCCAGCTCCAAGGCTGCATGCCTGAAGCAGGACTGGGCTGTGTTGGCCAGAGTGGCTCAGGGCAGGCTAAAAGGAACAGTATTCTGGCCCCCACAGTAGCACTGACACCTAATAATTTTGGCATTGTTTCGGACCGTGTATATTTAAAATTAGAGTCTTACTGCAGAGTCTGTGCTGTAGAGAGAGAGATTTACAAATAACTTCAAGGGGCGGAAAGTCTACTGGAAAGCTGCAGTATCTGCCTATTTTGGTTAACTGATTCAGCTTTGCGAGGTCATTTAGGGTGGATTGATATGTTCTCATGCTCCGTATGTGCAGCAGCGCAAGGATCCTGCAGATTGCAATAAACGGGGAAAGGGAAGGAGCAGATTGTCCTACCGGAAAGTAAAAGACTCTTTCAGGATTGTGTAGGTTGTGTAATTTGAAGATCAACATTGCTTATGGTGAACAGATGGAGAGGATGATTAGAAGCTACAAGTGCCCTCCTGTGCTATAGGCCCAATGTCAGATAAACTACCTCTACAGAAAATTATCACTTTCTGAAATTCTAGGACAACTGTAGGTTGCATTCTATGAAATTGAGAGAGAAAACTGGTGTGAGGAGGAGGAAAAGATCTAGACTGTTAACTGTGTGAGACTGCAAACTGCCTCTAGGGAAGCTCAGATTCAAGGTGGTTTTAGTGTCTGTGAGTGCTCAGCATTGTTTTTGTGTAACTGTGCAATAGGAAATTCCCATTATTTAAGTCCCAGAGTTCACTGTAGCTATCATTAGTACAAACCAAGGTGATTTTTCCCTCTGTGAGGGCATGCTAACTTGCCTCATGGGGTCTAACAGTGCAGTATTTATTGTACACCAGAGCACACATACTAAAACCTCACCAAATAATACATTTTGTCACACAGCTGTAGCAAAAATGTGCCTGAGAACTACTGTTTGAGAGCAGTAGACCAGTGCATGTAATATTATAAAGTAGTGTGTAGTATTTAGGGTTGGTTGTGTGAATGTCAGTGCTGTAAAGCAGTGGACAGTGATTGGGGAATAAATGGTGGATATGCATTGAGTTTATACATCTTCTTCCAGCTGGGAATGAAACATCTTCCTCTGGGCTTAGCTGGCAAAACTACCTGTGTCACAAAGATCCCAGTTAGAATAAATACTGTGATAACAGGAGGGCATACAATGGCAGGCTGGAAAATCCAGTAACTGGGTAAGTGAGCACTTAGTGCCTGACCAGTGCTTTTCAGGCAACAGTCAGTGTCAAAGCAAGAAGGCACAGTGTTTTAATGGAGCTCTTTATGCTAATTCTTTAAGGACTGGGATGAAAGTTCTGCTCATTAAATAGAAAAAATAGCTGAAATTAGGAAAGGAGGATTAAAAAAAGTGTATTTTCTCATAGTTTCACCAAACTGAATTACAGCATGTAAAAGGAAGAATTTGATCATACTCATGATTAAATTAGTGGGAGTTATGTCAAGTGAGCTAGGAGAGAAGATGGCCAAGCTGTTTACCTGCCTCTCTGGCACTAATGGAAAGCAGTACTTTCTCCGGCCCTAGGAGCCGAAGCCCTTCTGGCCCCCCCCAGCAGCCTGGTGAACCATGTGTAGCATAGGGCCAAAAGCAACGTCTGCTCTAATCCTGCCTTCTTAAAACACCAAGGTGTGGTCAACTCTACAGGATCTTCTTAACAGGAGATCCTCTGTTCAGGCTCCAGATATTTGTGCGCGTGTGCTCTGATCCACAAAAGGCTCATACACAGTAGGTGCTATTTAAAGTGTTTTTTAGCAGTGGGTAAGAAGCTGGAAGTGTTGATACACATTCCATGTACTTAACAGTAAAAGGTAAGAGAACATTTTAACTGCTGGTACCCCTGAAATGTTTATTTTTGATGGTGATAAATATAATGGTGAGAATATTCTATCAAAGGAGAAAAAGGCAATAGCCAAAATATGGCTGCATATTGTCCTGCTTCTTCAGTATGTGTGTTCATATGTGTGTAAACATACCTTAAGGAATCAGAATTTGCAGCAGTATGGAAAATGTTACCAACATGTGTATATAATGTATGGTATTACACACAGAAACTGTTAAATGAACGCAAAGATTGTGAAGTCAGGCACTCAACGCATATGAAATGCCAGAATTAGATTTGTCTGCACAACCTTAATTCAGCCCCTTTGTGCATATGCACATTACGATACTATATTTAATCATACATCAGACCACTGAAATGATGGTGCTGACAGAATGAGAATATATTAAATATATTTTTTAATCCTTATTGTTTGTGTGGCCCTGTGGCAGGCATATTCTGCAGACTTTCAAACAGTCTCTTAAATACTACAGGTCCATAATATTATTGGTATAATAAATACATGTGAAAATAAAAAGCTTCCTATGGACTTCTCTGTGATGTTCATTACTGCTACATGTATATTGTAAAGGCGTTAATTGATTCTCACAACGTCCATCTTGTTGGGATCGTATCCTTTTTACTGATAAAAGCAAAAGTTTATGAAGGGGAAGAAAACAGTCCAATTCACCAAAATTCTACTTACGTATTTAACAGTCAACCTAAATGCTGAAGACAATCCAGTTCATTTAAGTCTGCTTAAATCTGTATATTTGTTTATCTGGGAAGTTTCTGGACCACATGAAAGTGTTTGAACCCACATATCCCAGAGAAGTGCCCTTGCCACCTGGCTTACGGGAACCTTGAGGAAAAAACATTTTCTACCCTTCTGAAGTGAAGCTGCTATGCATGCAGGAGACAACAACCACATGGCAAGTCAGGCACCAAGCTGACTTGAGAGTAGGCTAATAGAGGGACTGGGCTTTCAGCAGAGTGGTTGATCACAGGTAGATATGGGCAGTTAGCCTTTTTGCTTAGTTTTTACATAATGGGAATAAGAGAAGTTATCCAGTTTAAGCAGCAAGGCTCCTCTCTGAAGGTCTATGTTCAGTTAGTAGAGAGAGGGAAATGCAGAGTTTTGTTTGCCTAGATTTCTCCCTACAAGTCTTCAGAGGTACCTCTCTGCCTCCATTGAATGTGTAGGAAAGCTAACTATTTAATAGGCTTATAGATGCATCTAGGTCAGATCTGATGTTTCAAAGTGTTATATTCACGTTATTATAACTGTTTGCATCTTTTAAATATAGCATCAGTTGACTGCAAAATATGGCATCCACAAGTATATGTTCAGGTGTACGAGGTCAGAAAGTGGGGCACGTACGGCTAAGGGTTTCCTATAAAGATTTTTGATTCCTTCAAAACTGTTCTTCTTTTTCCTTGGAAATCTGAGGCCTTCAAATCTCATGTTGCAGTACCTAAAATGAAGCAGATAATGGTCCAGCAGGCAACTTTGTCTTTAAGTATGCAACTCATGTTCATTCTCAGAGCTGGCTCTTCATGGGTGATACCCTTCTAGAAAAAAAAAATGGAATGTGATCATGTAATTAGAGAGTATCACAATTCATATGCACAAAGACTGAATCTTAGCTCATGCGTTCAATGGCTAAATTGTTAATGACTGTACAATCTTAATTACAAAATACTATACTTGAGTATACTTAAGTATAGTATTTTGTTGTATGCTCACTTTTTTCAGCCTCTTTTAACCAGCAAAGTTTTATAATGTAAAGCTGAAAAAATAAGGTTATCCTGTAGAGAACCAATCCCGTTTCCCTCTCACATCATCAAAGAGCTGTCGTTTACAGAGACTCAGTAGAGAGCACTGTCACCTGAGCTGGTAGAGTAATTGCTGGTAATAGGCTATTAGTGGTGCAGGGCACTGGCCATTAAGAGGTGTTTCTGCTAAGTAGTTGAGAACAGGAACAGATGGGTTGAGTCAATCAGAAGTCCAGCAGTTACTCCAGGTTTTAGGGGTAGTGTCCTCTGGTAGTGCTGATTTTTCCGTGGGGCATTCTGACTTATTTTTATCTTTCTCATTTTCACTTGTGCTTCTTGCTCTTTTTTTTTTTTTTTCTTTTTAATCTGTGCCTCTTTTCTGTGCATTAGCTCTTTACATTGAATCAGGTTGCTTCATCAGTCTTTACAGTTTGGAAGCAGAAGAGCATGAGATTTCACAGGGTTTGTAGTGCTTTCCATTGTGACACCTGGGAGTTTTCTGATGGCTCAGAAGAGCTGCTGGAGGAGAAACTTGTGAAGCTTTAGGGTGAAGCACGTTTGCACAATAGAGCTGGCACACAGAAGCTGCGTGCGTAGGATGGAGCATGCCTAATGTGCCAGGCCATTCCATATGATATACTGTTTTTCATCAGGTCTCTTCTGCGTATGTGCTGAGAGCTCCTTCATCCCCTGACTTGAATGACATTCAGGTCAAGTCACAATAAAGGGCAAGTCACACCGGTCCCGTTCCCCCAGGCACATTTCAAGGTCATCCAAGAATGGCTTAAACTATGTCAGTTGACAGCCAGGGTGACCAAAGAAAAGATGTGTGGCTCAGGTCACAAATGGTAATGCATTGAGCCACAACAGTGCACTTTTTCAATTTTTATACTCACTGCTTTTGGTGGTGTCAGCTGCTGCATGTATTTTCTTACATGTATATATGTATATGTTGTATTAGGCCAACCACAATTAAGAATGTGTCATTTCTGGTGATGGCGTTCTTCCTGCCAATACTTACAGTAGGTTTCTGGGGAGGAATGTAAAGTATGTAACGGAGGATTTACAGTGTTGGTTGGTGAAAATTATGCCCACTGAAGAGGGCTATTGCAGAGATTTAGTGCATTACTCAAAACTTAATTTTCCTTTTACTATGGGGTTGCTTCTTGTGCTGACTGGTTGCCTGTGCCGCAGTTGCTAACCTAAAGGAATTCTGCTTTACATTCAAGGAAGCAGAATTTCAGCTATGACAATTTTTTCAGATGCAACCATGAAGTAAGTAACACGATCAGCAGTATCAATTTTCAAAAATAATCTGCATCAAACTATTATAATTCATGTTTGTGGTATGCAAGGTGCAGCCATATTTGAGGTTCTACTCACCCTGTTGTACTGGTGATTATATACTGTAAGGAGGGATGAGGATTTGCTGCTTTGCCAGTTTTAATAGAGGCGAGGTAACTGATTTGATTCTGGATACTCTCATCATGAGTTGCTTGAAGGTGTTCAAATTTGCTTATGAAATAGTCCCTTCGGAGCTAAGGAAATGGAAATGAGACAGTAAAAGTCTTTCTTGAAGTGCTTCCATGTTTCTCAGCTCAGAACATCACATTTGATATTAATATTAGGTACTGAGGCAAAGTCATCAGGTAGAAAAGGGAGGAAATGTAGAAGCAGTCATTTTCTTGTGTGTTTCCTCAGGATGCTATTTTGAGGCTTTAAAAAAAATTCATGCTTTGCTGATGAGGCTGCTGTAAACCAGGGAAGTGGCAGATGTAATTTAAGTCCCAGGGCCCTGCCCTAGAAGAGGTCCAATACTGGCAGCATACATATTGCTTATAAGAAAGTGAACAGATGGATACATTTGGTCAATTCTGCCGGGTTCATATGGAAACCTTCAGAATTTTTTCTTACTATTTCAAGTGGAATACTTAAATCTGTTATCTGCTGAGAGTCTGTAGCTGCTCAGGACAAGTCCTTTTGTAGCTTTTAGCAGGGACTGTTGCCTTACTGTGGATGTCTTTGGTCATGTTTATGTGACTGATTGAAGTCTCCCCCAATTCCCCCCATACGCCAAGACCAAGTCAGCTACTGGAGGAGTGAGCTGGATTTTTTTTCAGCTTCTGTGGCATGTGTACTGTCAGCTGAGTATTAATCATGGAGTTATTACTGGTACTGAAAATGCAGGAAAGAGAAGAAATTCATCTTGCTTTTCAGATACTGGATTGATTGCAGAGACAGGTTTTGGTTATTGTGGGGTTGGGCAGGGGTGAGGAAGGAGGAGATGGGGAGAACAAAAACATCGTATTTTATTTAATTAAGAATACTAATTTTATGATACTAATTCATGCTAAATTCTTGCTGACAGTTTTTGATGTTTCCCAATTCAAAACAAATTAAAGCAATCAAGTGAAGGGAGAAGAATGGAGAATCAAAGAGGAGGGGTGTAGCTGTATTAGAAGAACACAGGTTGAAGTGTTAATGCTTAGTCTGGGGAGAGGACAGGATTAATCTGTAATGCCTGAAATTAGTTTGTTTTGGAGTGTCTTCATAGGCTAGCATGTGTATACATGGCATACGTATTTGTGTGCATGTGTGTAATGATCTAATAATATTATATTTATGGTGTCAAGGAAAGGATTGGCATGTGACTAAATCATAGTAAAAGCCTGTTATACAGATGAGTCGGCATTTGTATTCTTATGTAGCTGTCTTATTTCAACTACGTTGCATAGAAAAATATACACATCAAGTATTTAGACGTTATCAATGATAGCTCTGTTCAGTATTAAAGTTCTTAAAGAAACTTACTCTTACATTTGGGAATGTGTAGAAATAGGATACTTTTATTAGAAAGTTTTAATCTCAAAGCTTTCCAGGAAAGCTGTAAACAATGCAAAAAGAAAAAATAAATCTCAGATACTAAAAGCATGTTTCTATGAATATTGCAGTTGTGAAAGTGCTCATTTCTCTTTTTTTAAAGAAAAAGATTTATTTAAATCATTAATGACAATAACTGTCATCAAAAATGGGGATTAGAAAAGATGAATAGAAGCTGTGCTCATTGGGAAGGAGAAAGAGGGTTTGAATTTGGCAAAATAATTTCTTCTCTATTCCTATTTCATTCCCCTGAGTGGTAAACTTCTCATAAAAAAACCCTCCATCCTCTCTTGTAGAAAATGACCAACACTTGTTATCTTCTTTGGAGGTTTTGTTTTGATAGTGGCACTGCTAGTTTTGGGAATTAACATGAATAACTCTATCAGATTTTGTTAAGACATGGTACCAATCCATGTATACTATTTAAAATACATTTCTGTTAACAGAGACTTGAACAGTGGAAAATGAAATGATTGTTATCACATTCACACATGTGAGATGGGCCTTAACAGATTAAGCTACATCTTTTCATTTCATTTCTGCAGTAGTGTCTCTTTGCAGGAATGTTTTATGGAGTAATAATTTTCTTCCTATTACAGACTTTCTAACTGTGTTAATGGCAGTAGAGTGGCCACAGAGACATTCGTGAGAACTACCTTTGCAGTGGCATTTAAACAGTTTATTTGATCTTGCTTTAGCATACCTGATCATGCCTTTTTTTCCTCTGTGGTCGACCTTAGGAGAACTTTGTGTATAATCATTGGTCTTTCAGTCACATTTAACTTAAAAAAATGGTATGCAAATTTCTGTGGTATTTAATTTCTGGACTCCTTAGGGTTTGCAGTATATATGCTATCATGTGGATAACCCTTAACTGCATTGGCATGATTGAGCAGTGGCTGTCCAGCAGCTCCAATGCCAACAGCAGAAGGCAACATGTCTTATCTGAGGGTGCTCTCTCTTACTGGTGTGCAGTTGTTGGGTGTACAACGCGCAGCTTGACTTACCTGAAGGAGGAGGTGCTATCAATATCTGTATTTTGTGTATGATAATGGAGAAGGCAAAACAGAGAAGGGTTGTTATCAAGTGGGGGGTTCTATGTATCTCACATTTATTATGTTGGTTGTTCATCTTATGTCATTTAGAGAAATTTAAAGTTGTGGATTTCTGGCTGTAATATGTTGCTGATGTGGGAGTGCTTTTGGTTAAAAGGAGGACTTTTGCTTTGTGAGGGCAGATCCTGTCCTGTGCATGATATGGCTTCACTTATACCGCTTCATGTGTATAGAGTGCTCTGAGGGGGAGAATGATTAAAACCAGGTACCACTGGCGCTATAGTTGTTAACACTTTTATTGATTTCTGTTGGAATCAAAAGTCTTAAAGTTCAGTACTCTTACAAAGCCATCCAAGGCAAACCCATGAAAACTGAAAGGCAAGGAATTAACTGAATTAATTAGTAAAAAAAAAAAAAATCAGCTTGTTGATTTTTAGTATAATTCATGGAAATTAATTCTGTGAAATTTTCATTCCATGACAGCTGATTGGGTGGGAAAAACGTAGGATTGCTGCTGAATGTTTGCATTGACAGGAACATTTCCATTTGTTAAAAATAAAAACCTTGGACACTGACATCATAGAAATGTGTGTATGTGGGTTACCTGCTGTATTATGTCCCCCATCTGAGAAATGCTTGAAGCACATGATTAATCTGTTCAATTTCTTTTTAAATAATATATCTATTTATTTAGGTTTGACTGAAAGATAAAGCCACATGTTTTAAGTCTGGCTTTTCCATACATATTTGCACAATAAGGTGCAGCTTACTTTTCTGGCTATATTTTGTGAAAGGGAGGTCATGAAAACAGAGTTACTGCCTCAGAAAGTTGTGTGAAAAGAAGGCTGGTTGCTTGGATGGGTCATACAGCTGGCCTTTGCATATGTTTGTGCACAATGTGTTGTGACTGCATTACTGTACTGGATTCTTTTGCATTCTTTGTCCATGTGTGATAGCCTGCCCATAAATGATAATAATCATGATACGTATCATGTTTGGTTCTCTGAAGCATTGAAGCTTCTCTGTTGAAGGTGAAAATTCAAAACAGTCGTCAGTTCTCCTGAAATTGTCAGTTTTGGTTTCTATGTTCATACCAGTTTAGTGTCTGGGCCTGATTTTCCCCTTATCCTGCATCTTATATGCAACTGTGGCTTGCTGTCTGAAATGAGTAGGCCAAGGGTAAGACGAGGGAAAATCAAGCTTTCTGTCCTCTGGGGGAAGAAAATTATATGTAGTTCAACTTTCTCAAGTGGCAACATTCATTAGGCTGTTACTACAGGCATCTCCATGTAGGCACAAATAAGTTGGTATTTTCTGGGAACTTCAAGTAATGAAATCCTAAGTCAATGCTTACAGAAGATGTTTAAGCTTTTTTCAGTGATTCTTTCTCATGTAACTTTTCTTTAAAATTCTTTGATGAAAATGTGTGATCACAGAAAGCTAAACCACTGTGATTTTCCTCAGGCATCCTTCTTTTGTCTCCTTCCTTTGGATATAGGCGTGGGTCCTGCTTAACGTGTACACCTGTTCCATGTATGATTTTTGTTTCACGTTTTCAGTTTAGTTTTATTTGGCTAAGTTTCCTGCCATTTACCTTTGCATTTGCATTTCCAATTGATTGGCAATTTTTAAACTGTTTATTGTGCTCTTTTGTTTCACTGTTCAAGAGCTAAAACAAAAGCCACCAGGCCCTGTGAGGGACACATTTGCATGCGGTGAGCGTTGCCCAAGGAAAAAGTAATTGCTAATGCATATTTATGTGGCACAAATTTGCCATTTGTTTATGCATAAAATTATCAATAGTGCAGGGCGGCCCAGCCATAGAAAATGGTGACCTTTTTAGCTTAATAAAGAGAAATCAGCTGTTATTGTGAAGAGATCAGCCATTTATTCTGTGTTGAGGGACACTGTCGGGAAAATGTAGATTGGTGCCGGCAATATCATTAAATGGAAGGCCAGTGACCCTTTCGGTATAGTCTATTATACTTTACCTAATAGGAGATAAATGACTCTGGTTGGCAAATAGATTAAAAAGAAAAAAAAAAAAAGGAATAAAAGGATAAAAAGAGAAATAATAAGAAAAAAACAAACCCCACCACTCTTCTGGACTTCTTTATTGCTCAGCCATGTGAACAGGTAGATACTGAGGAGGTAATCGTGCACAAGCCAGCTGGTATTTTTTTAGCAGAAAAGAGACTTAAAAAACAGCAACAAAACCCGAAACCCACTTTGTTCAGACTAGTTTCAAGTGGAGAAAAACAACCAGAGCCAGCTAGTGATTCTTCCTAGTTCATGCTGTCAGAAGCAATGTTCTGAAAGTCCCATACATGGATCAGATTTTGGCTTGTGAAATGAGAGCTCATAGTCTGAAAGTTGGAGGTAGGGTCTTCTCTGAAGACAAGAGATTTTCAAAAGCAGTTATGTTTTTTTCTTATAAACATACCCTTTTTTAAAAATAAAAGTGGATAAAAATTTGCCAGATCATACCCCAAGACACTGAAGACCTCATCTGCAGAAGATGTAGCAACAGGGTTTCTTTTAGTTGCCCCACTAATTCACCTCAACCTTAATGGGCACACTTAAGACTTGAAGAGTTAAAAGCTAGCAGCCATAAACCTCAGCAAGTTGTGAAAATGAAAGTAAATGCAGAAAAACGCTATGTTCCTGTGTTACTCTCATCCTGTTCACTGTAGTGCACTGCAGAAGCAGCTTTAATCAGAGATGAAATGTGGAGAGACATGAGTCACAGTGACCGTAAATGGTTGTGGTTTCTATGAACACTGTGTGGAGGGCAGGGCATTTGATTTTTTTTAATTATTATTATTTTTTATCTTTTCATCCCTGAGAAAGATCCTGCAGATGTTTGCAATAGCCGTATTTTTCTTTGCAAAGGTTATGTTAGATTGTGAGATTGCCTTATGTGCATACCCAGCCTAGTTAGGTGAGATGAAATTCCACCCACCACCACTTTGGGAATGCCCACATTCAGAAAATGGAGGCTGGCCTTTGCCCACCCTTTTCCTTGTGCCTTCAGAAAGTCCTGCTGTTATTCTGTAATGTGAAAGGGCTGATAAGAGTAATTTTGTGGCTTTGCTCTCTTTACTTTCTAAAAAACCTATCACAAGCTAACATCGTCACAGGAAAGCCACTACATTTGTCTCCAAGTGATATCTTCCTGATGGACTCAGTAAAGAGGCAAGGGGTTGAATGGGACAAAGGAACTTGCAGGCTGTATCAGTGGAAGCCTCTTCGAGGTGGGTTTTTCTGCGGATGGTGGGTGGGGAGGTTGTGGTCACAGGCAGGACTTCAGTCTTGAAGGTTGTTGATCTGCTTTCACCACTATTAAAGTACAAGGAAAGCTTAAAAAAAATCATTAGAGTAAAATATAATACAATACTTAAGACTTAACACATTATATTACACAGTATATGATATATTGCTCTTTATAACAGTGTTGTAAAAGTCTTCATAAGAATATGTGCTACACTTTGAGACTTTTTCATACCTAAAATTTTCTCTCATACTGGAATAGTTTTTGGAAAGCGTTTTTTCATTCTCTTTTGTGCTTTTCCATTCATTTAACTCCTGTACAGAGAGGGCTTTGCTGCTTCTGGAATGCTGCCCTCTTAGTCTTCTCAAATTGAGGTCCGCAAACCATGTTGCTGTAGAAACGAAAACATTGTAGGAGATGTTTTGGAAACAGAAAATAATAAAAGAAAGCACTAAACGTGTAACTTTTCTTAGGTGCATCCTGTGGAAAGCATAGTTAATACGAAAGTGAATTTAATTGCGGAGTAGGATCTAGGTTTCTTCACATAGCAACAAGTCCTTTCTTTTTCTTTTTTTTTTTTCCTGCTGGTTCTGTCACACTGCTCAAGACCATAGCTGAGGAAGTACAGGGAAATAGAGAGCAAGGCTTCTTCAGAAATCTAGAATCTAAAAATATCTAGGTTTATGGATGTGAGTCGAGTGGGGCTGGTTCTTTTCTCAGCTCCTGGTGTGCGTGTGTTGTATTAATGATGTGTTGGTTAGGGAAGAAAGATAAAGGATAAAATTTATATTATGCTAATTAGTTGATGAATGTTTAATAAGATAACTGAGTAAGAAGAGTTAAGCAATTCCTATGTCCTGGTTCTTTGAGAAGCTGGTAATCAGGTAGTGTGATAGGACCTGCAGATCTTGACATTTTTGGTAAAAGGAAATTTTGATGACTTCGCTAAAGGCATTTTCTCCCTTCTTCAATGTGGGTTTATTTGGAAAAGCCCATAGAAATGTTCATCTTTCATTTCATGTTTGAGGAAATTTCTATACAAAACATCAAAACACATTTGTTTGCCTATCTATTGCTCAAAAATAATATAGAAAATTAAAGTTTATCTTCACATAGTTTGCCTGCATGCAGAGCTCAGTATGAACCAGGGATGGTTGTCTTCTGAAACCTCGTGCACTGGTCTGCGCTTGGTCAGTCTTACATGCTGCTGTATTTCACAGAATGCTCTCAGAACTGTAGGGCTGGCAGAGTAATTCTGTCAAGCTAAACCAGTAGAGAAAGTACCTGGGTTTATACACTGATGTTATTAATTTCAGAATTTGGTTGACTGTATATTTGGTAGTTTTAAAATAAAATAAATTCTTACCGATTTTTATTAATACGTGTTTCATATTGCAAATTATTTGTTTTGAATAGACTAGATTGATCTTAATAGGTTGTAACACAGGTTACAGGTGCAAAATCTGACTGGAAGGTCACAGTTATTTCATACCTGAGATGGTGCTGACTTTGGCTTGTGAGAACTCAGCGTGTCATGTCACAAGTATAGTCGAATATGTTTATGCAGTAGTGTTCACATAATACAGCTAAATAACAATAGTGCTAGAGATATTGTCTCGAATCACTGCCTTAATGTGTGCTTGAGTCACATAACACTTTTTTCCCAGTTCTGCAACCAGGTAAACAGAGGCACACTGTGGCAGGGCCACCTGGATCCAACTGCCCAGTTGCACTGTTCCATGCAACAGTCCTCAAAAGGGTCCTGACTCCTACCTTGTGCATCCCTATCTTGTATACTGTGTGTCACAAAACACTTTCTCCCTCTCTGCTGAAGGCTTGGGTGTAAAATAGCAACAGCCACAACTGTGAGAGGTGTCCAGGGTGGTCTGGTGTGCATTGCACTTCTGAACAGTGGAGAACAAGGTGAAGTTTAGGAAGTCATGCTATCTAACGTTAGTCATTTAAGTTCTGTGCTTTGTCATACCTGCCACTCTCACCTGTGCAGGAAGCTCAGGTGCAGCTCAGAGAACCTCGTGGCAGGGGTTGAAGTCACCCAGTGAATGTGTGAGTAGCCCTCCTACTCACAGGGTGAGTGCTGAGAGTAGAGGCAGATGCAGAGGACTTCTTGCTCATGGCACTATACTCGCACCATTAACCGTGCTAAACAGGTTAATCATACAATTTAGGCTGGTGCTATAAAGACAGAATTGATGATTGCTGGTTAGCTGTTTAAACACCCAAGAGAAACAAGAATATATAGTCACATCTTTCTCCTAGTTCAATCTTTGTATTGATTTATCATGATAAGGGTGCCACTTTAGATCTAATAATGTCTATTTTTTTCCATTTTTTTTTTTTTTTTTTTGCTAATACATATTTCTATGGCAGCTTTCCCATGTGATATATTTTGGGTCACACATTAATTTACACCAGTCTCTGTTCTGCAAAAAGGAGTTCATGAACTAAACAAAAAAGAATGGGGAGGGGTATGTCTAGCAGAGCTCAGGCTTTTGTTTCATGTTTTGGCTGTATTTTCTTTATAAAATCAAATTGTTGATATGCATTTGCTTTTATTTTTCTAGCCTTCCTCTTGCTGATGACCGGGTTCCTGTTTGATCCTGTTTACAAGCTTCCGAAGACTGAAAATAATCCCAACTTCTCTGCATTGGGTAGGAAACTAAAGCCATAAAAAGACATCTGACAATTACTCTGGAGGGCTAGCAATATGGAAGAGTGTGGTATGAAGGAAAAGCTTGTGGAGAAAAGGAGAAGCTTACTAGGTTACCACAAAAGACATTAGTATAAACAATTTCTCTCACCCACTCTTTAAGACTGGGAAGGAGGGGGAGGATTGGGTATATAAGCAAGTAAATAAGAATATTCTCCAGTGTGTATATTTCCAGTGTAAATGTTTTAAGTTTATCTCTGTTAACTCATTGAAGCTGCTTTGCAGTTCTATTTCAGTTTATTAAAAAAAAAAAAAAAACAGAAAAAAAAAAAAAAACAACAACAAAAAAAAACCCAAGAGTAAAGATCTAAAGATTTTTGGGGGTATGTTTTTTTCTTTAAAATTTACTGGCAAGATAAAGAATCTATCCAAGGGAAGTGGCAATTGATGCCACATCAGGATTAGAAATGCAGCTACAGTGATAGGTAACATTTAAGTCCAATTTTCATGGGTGGAAACGAGGAAAAGGTGTGGAAGCCAGCAGAGAGCCAGAGCCAGTATTACTGAAGATTTTGGAGCAACTCTTGGATGGTATCCTGGAACAGCCTCCTCTATTAAGGCTAGATTTTGTCCACATGCAGAAGGCTAGTTCACTGTTCCTACTGGGACAAAATTTCCAATCGGCTTTGAATGCAGGATTATATGATTGACTGATAATACTCTGGTGTAAATCAGTGCTTTTCCACTGCAGTGAAGCCTTAAGCATGCAAAAGAGATGACAGTCTAAGTTGTAGTATTTTAAAATGGTTGATTCAGATACAAACAAATTTTATGATTTACATTTCTCTTTCTAATTGCCGGAAGTTATTGGTGACATTCTTGCAATTTTTTTCCTCTTCAAAGTAGCTTATCCAAGTAGAAATCGCTAATTCACTTGTTAGTGCTTAATAATCAAGGAAATGAAACTTCTATTTTAGAGAAAAAAAAGAAATTCTTTGCTGAGTTGATGAATGTTTTTTTTTTTTTTAAATAATGAAAGCTTACCATGTACTGGGCAACTGATTTCTTTTTATTATCATTATTATTATTTTTTAAGGCTTTCATTCTGAGAGGGGTCGCTAGCCTTTGAGAATTGAGCCACTTCGTTGACAAATCTGTCTTAAAAATTGAACAGCATTAATTAGAGTTTTATGCTGCAGTTTCTTAATTTTTAATGTGGGTGGTGGTATCAACAAAAATGTCTAATGAATTTGATTGAGGATGATTTTAAAAGGTCTGCCACCTGTAGATAAAGATGTGCATTACTACACATGATAATTATCGAGACTGAAGGCCATGACATGATCCTTTGGCCTTTTGAAATCAAAACACTTACTGTAAAGAATAAAAGGCACCAATTTCTCCATCTATGTTAATATAGAGAAGTCTGTATATTCAGCTATGTCAATACACAGTAATATATCTAGGAGAAAAAAATGAGACTTTGGATCATGTTAGGCTGAAGTTTTCTTTTTCTCTACAGGCTTGTAAAACTCTCACTATTTTTGTATATATTGAGGAATCTTTTTTTGATCTAATGAAATAAATTGCTAAAAATATTCAGGTGTCTGAGGCAGCAGCAAAGCATCTTTGAGCCACCCTACAAAAATAAACTAGTTTTGTGTGTGCAGGATGAAAGAGTACAGAAACAGATTTCAGCTTCAGGCTTTCTACAGGGTCATTTGCAATAAGGAAGGGGAGTAACAACCCAGCAACTATCATTGTAAAAATTATGAAGAGCACTTTGATGGTCCTTTTTTAAAGTCAGTTCACTAAACAGGGTCCAAAGCAAAAGCCTGAAAGGCAACTTGTAGTTTACCATTAACAGCCTCTGCCCCTCGCTGCCATTTGTGGTTGAGAACAAGTGCTTCTGCATACAGTAATGATGAGAAAAACTAAAGGGAAATGATGGATATGAATGAAAGATTTTCTGTTTTTATATGAGTACTTGGAACACCAAGCAAGCAAAGAAGCAGCAATTGTAGCTAAGCTAATGTAATAGAAGACCGTTGCACCCAAACTGTCTCAGCAGAACTTCCTGCATAATTAGATTGTAAATCTTCTCAACTGAGGAAGTTTTGCCCAGGGTCAGATTGTCTAAGTAATAATCCATTCTACATAAATTAGAAGATTTGAACTGCTGGGATACACTATTACTTTTGTTCTGTTTTTTATTCCTAATATAACTAAGAACAACAAATAATTCTTTTTCTTTTCTTCTTTTTAATTATGTCTCTCTGGCTTTCGATTACCTCAGAAGGCCTTTCCTGTAGGTTTTCGGATTTTTCCTGAGCAATGATGATGAAGCTGTCATCTAGGCAAATTAATAAGTTTTTAATATACTTTAGAAAGTGATATCACAGAATGCCTTGGCCCACTGTATTCTGTGATATCACTTCCTCAATGAAACATTTAGTCAGAGATAGAATTGCCATCTTCAGGGTAAGAACTAATGAATGAAAATTTACTAATAACCAGTTCACAGAAAGCAGGCTTCAAAGCTTTTAATTATATTATATTCTTTGAGAAAAAGATTGTGAGTACTTGGCATGAATATACACCTATAAGTAAAAGTGAGGGGTAAATCCTGAAGTCATTACTTGGGCAAAAATTGCCATTGAAATGTCAGTATTTGATCTGCTTGAAGGAAGCAAAGTTCACAGTGCAGCACAGATTAATTTTTATAAACTTGGTGATGTTTCAGTTATATGTTAGGTTGGGTTTGGCTTTTTCTTTTTTTTTCCTTGTGTGTGTTTTACACTTTCGCTATTAAATGGAAGAGTGGCAAACTTTTCACGAGAGCCTTTAGGACTTAGTGCTTTTGGGTTGGACACTCAATGTGTCTGTTTATACCCCATTAATGCTAAAAAAACCCAGAGAGATGTGGAGAGGCTTGTGGAAGTGCTCAGAATGCTGCAGGCTCCCGGTTCTTGGGGCTACTTTGGGCTTGCAACAGCTCCATAGTCTCCATTAGATGCATGTGTCAGAAATCTAGACCTGCACAGCAATAGGAACTAGTAGAAGGATTGCAAAATCAACTTGGTGTGTCTCCGTAGCTGGTTATCTTTCTGTTGTTGTATATGCAAGTATTGAGAAAAATGTAATATGAAGAAAAGGCTGGCTTCTGTCATTAATGAAGTTTTAAAATATCTGTATGCTTACTGAAAATTGATGTTACATGATAGTTTTTTCCTTTTTCTCTAAAAAAAAAAAAAATCTGAGGTGGGGGAAGTAATGGACTACCTATTACCCACCTACTTCCTGTGTTCAAGTTAGAAAAAAATTAAAAATTAAATAGATAATTTTGAGATAATTCTGTATTTCCAAGTATCTTTATTACCTGCTGATGGTTCTGTGAGCTCAGCTTCCTGGTCAGCCTGCTCTGCAGAGCATTGGCAGATGGAGACAAAGCATAAGTTTTGGGGGAAATAGCAAGTACTCTCAAAGGTCCTGGAAATTACGTACTCGCAGATTCAGGGATGTGTAGTCACCCTTCTGTCAATTGCTGCCAACGGAGCAGACTTCAAGATATTATTCTGCTTTTTTTTTTTTTTATTTTTATTTTTATTTTTTTTTTTTTTTTTTATTTGTGTGTGATGCCAGTGGTCACTTTAGAAAACATGAGGAAAGAATTAAGATCTGTAAAAGCCCTTTGAAATTGGTATTTTCGGGAAGCACCAAAGCATTGGAAACACAGAAGAGCATTGGAAGTCAGGAGATAAAATATTATTTTGTCCCTTCCACTTAAAATCCAAACTTGCTCTCATTACTGCCATTGTACTCCTTAAAATTACTTTTATGTATTCAAATGTTATTATTGTTATTATTATTATTATATTACTGTTTTATTATTTAACAGCAAGTTGCTGCATCTTTTTTCAGGAACAACAAATACAAAGAAAATCAGAAATCAGACCTCAAGACTACTTTTGAGGCAGAAATAATCTGACCATTATTTCTGGTGTAAAAGGTTTGTGAATAGCATCATTTGCCTAGAAGCTGTTTTCCAACCTAATAACTCCCGGAATAATGATCTAAAACTGTTTCCAAAAGGATTAAGGCCCATATAACTATTAGAAAGTATAAGTTTTTGAAAGGGCTTCTTTCTGATTGGTGGAGATGTGAGTTCTGATTTAGGTTAAAGCTGGTTGCTTAAGAGAATCAGTTTCAATCTCTCTGAAGTCAAAAATGTTGAAGCGATCCTCTGGAGAAGGATTGTCTGAGGTTTTTTTTTTTTCTTTATATATATAATGTTTATGTGTATATATAGTTATTGCTTATTGCTGTAATGACCTTAAAGGTGACCATTTAACTGAGCATTTAATCCATTTGGCAGGGTTGTTTTTTTTTTTTTTAGTCTTCTGCTTTAGTTTGCCTTGGGCAAAACTCTTTCAAAATGGGCTGAGATTGCAGCTGAACACTTAGCTTGTTGGTTAATCATCACTTGAACACTCTTCATTGGAGAGACTGCAGAACAGAGAATTTGTCTGTAATGATACTGGTGTGTTTTTAAGGTCGTGCACATATCGTATGTACTCTTGTTAATTGCTTTTTTTAGCTACTGTGATCTGTCAAGGGAGGGAGGAGAAAAGGTGGGCTCAGGATGACTAGGGAATATCCACTGCACAGGGGTCAGGCATTAAAATTTAGAGGCATGCATGGATTTGCAGCTGAATCCTTTTGATAAGAGCTCTTTGCAGAGCTGCACTTTTAAATTGGCAAAAACTTCCCAACCATGCATCAAAATAGTGGTGACAGAAGTTCACTACAGAAAGCATGTGAATTCACGCTGAAATGGCTGTTAACCACCTATTGTTTTTCACCTTCTTGAAATAACAGGAACTAATGCTGTAGCTTCTGGCTGAATCCCAGAAATGTCTCAGCAGATCACTGCAAAGACCTGAAATCATCAGTGAGTTCAGCCAGCTTTATCCTAGGATGCTTTCATTGCTAGCAATCAGGATTAGTTTATATCTGTCCAGGAGCATACTCATGTAAGAAGGTGAAATAAACATCTAGTATTAGCAATGTGAAATAGAATTATTTGTTTTATTTACCTGAGGAACTAGTATCACCAGCCATTCAGAAATCTGTAGTAATGGGCGTATGGTGTGTTAAATGTGACCTTTAGATAAGTTTGGCCTTGTGTGCAATTTAAAAGTGGTTTAGCAGACCTTCTCAGTAATAAGGTAACAAGAAGATTTGGCTGTTAACTGAGGTGTTATAAAAGACAACCAGTTTTGTAGGCCACTGAAATCCATCTTTAAAAAAAGCAGAAGGAATTTCATCAGTGATGGTACTTAAAATGCAGCTGAATCAAGCCTTGTTTTGAAAAAAAGAAAATCACTCTAATTTTTGGATTGGTTGACTATAGCCACAAAAGAGAAAGGCAGAGAAGTGTTTGCTGATCAGATCTATGGCCAAATTCTTATTTCTGATGCAGGATGCATGGTGCCAAAAAATCTGATGCATATGCTTATGAAAGATTTTTCTGGTTCTATATGTACTATAAATACATTCCACATGGCTTTATACAATGTGCTCTGTTATTTCAGTAAGTCACAAGCTACTAAGCCAGATCCAAAGAAGGTGAAGATCTGAATAAAGTTCTTTAACATTTTATGACTTTGAAACCCTGTTTTAGAGTATATTTGCTTCATTAATTTGTGACTTTGATCTCAGTTGGGTAAGCATTGAAAAGATAGACAAAATTTAATGGGGAAAAAAAGTCATTCCACAAAGTTCTCATGTTGCAGTTAAGTTAGCAGACTAAAGAAAATTCCTTTTCATTTTTAGTATTCTAGTGTTTAATTTTAAGCCAGGAATATATAGCTTTATTTAAAATAAATTGATTGAGGAATACTGTTGCTGAAGATGTTATTTGATGTGAACAGGTTTGGCAAAACTGCTTGCCAAGTGTGAATACATGTCTTTCCTGGGATTTGAAAGGGGGAAAAATATATTTATGCTCCCTCTCCTCTCAGCTGTGGAACTGAGGGTGTATTTGTGCAGTATGGTCTTCTCAAGCCCCCAGGTAGGTCTGTCCAGCTGCCCAGGAGCTCCTTGGAGTTTCCCCAAGCAGTAGTAAAGTGTGGCTACCTCCTAGCTAGTTTCCCTGGTTTTGTATAAGAACTTTGAATTCGAGCATTATAATTAAAAAGATGAGGAGAGTGGATTAGCTGCAGTGGTAAACCAAAGAGTTTGGCAAATCTAAGCAGTAAACTAAGAGTAGAACTACAGAGATATTTCCCCTGTTGCAGCAATAGGTTGCTCTATTTCTTTCTCAGTTTTTCAAACCACCATTATATAGTCAGTCACCAGAGTAAAATAAAGTTTTAATGAGTGGACACTCCCTTCTAGCCCTTTATTTTCCCCAGCAGCAATTTGATGTTTCTGATAGAAAGTGAGACTTTGTTCTCAAGATTGGTGATACAGTATCATCCCATTTGGTTGCTTTGTCCCTTGCTGATACTCGTAATTACACCTTCTTACTGGACCTTCTCCACATGCGTAATCTTTTATGTTTTCTAGCACTGTGAATCATAGAACAGTTAGGGCAGGAGAGGACCTTAAGATCATCTAGTTCCAATCCCCCTGCCATGGGCAGGGACACCTCACGCCAAACCATGTTACCCAAGGCTCTGTCCAGCCTGGCCTTGAACGCTGCCAGCTACAAATCATTCACAACTTCCCTGGGGAGCCCATTCCAGTGCCTCACCACCCTTACAGTAAAGAACTTCCTC
>JASSUY010014939.1:0-33714 GCA_032466535.1 Forpus xanthops
AGCGCGGCGCCAGCGCGGCGCCGCCGCATGCGTCGCTGATGGAGCCGGGCTCGGGGCTGCAGCAGCGTAGGGTGGGGGGCGGCGGACTAGACCTCGGGGCTGGCTCGGCGGCAGGGTCGCCGGCGCTCTCCGGGGGGCAGTCCCGCCGCAGGAAGCAGCCGCCGCGCCCGGCCGACTTCAAGCTGCAGGTGATCATCATCGGGTCGCGGGGGGTGGGCAAGACCAGCCTCATGGAGCGCTTCACCGACGACACCTTCTGCGAGGCCTGCAAGTCCACTGTGGGTAAGGGAGCCCTCCGGGCCGCGCCCGTCCCGGGGGAGGGGGGTGCCCTTCCCCAATGCCCACCCTGCCTCAAGGCCCGGCTGGGGGAACGCGGGGCTCTGTGGCTGCCGCCTGCCCTGGTCCCTCACCCGCCTTTCCCCAAGCTTAGCCCCCTTCCCGCATGCCCGCATGAGGCTCTTCCCTCGGAGCTTCCCAGGCCTCGTCCCATTCAGGGTGTGTTGTGATGGTCCCCATCCCCCTTCCGCCCGGCTGAGTGAGGTTTATTCGCGCCTGGTGGGTTCCTCGAGCTTCCACAGTTCCTGGGCAGTGTGGGGAGGGAGCCCTTGTTGCCAAACTTCCCACCTCTTGAAGGGACGATTGTGAACGGCCTAGTTGTATCATTGCAAGTTTTGAGAAGGTGTTGGGTGTTCAGTTTCAGCCTTACTAACTACAAACGAACAGCACGGGTTAAAAAAAAATAGTAAACTAGGGATGGCTGGTAAAATGAGGTTTTGTGCTTAAGTCTTCTGTGTTGCATATAGGGAAACAGGAGTGTTTCGGGAGTTGAAAAGTTGTGCAGTGTGCATTCAGTTTTGTCGGTAGGACTTCAAGTACTCTTCCAGACCATAGTCTGATTAACTTCAGATTGCTGTTACGCTTTCATCAAGAAAACTCCCCATGATGTTAGATCTGAGGAAGTTATGTTTTGTTTCTTGAAGAGTAGTACCTCTTGAGCACACTGCGTGTTTCACTCTAAACATAGCTAACTGGAAAGCAACCTTCTAGCTCTGTAGTATGCTGTCTTATTTATGGTTTAGTCATCTGTATGAGTCTTGAGGGTAATTTAAGGCCTACTGTCTTTTAATATACATAAAAGGGTAAAAGAAGGAAAACAGGCAAGTTAGTCTGCATTGTTATTAGAGTCCTGTCCTTGGAGTTGAACTGAGTGTTGCAGCAAGGTACTTGTTAACTCTGTGTCATTGGATAGTATGTATGCTTAGATTAATTGTAGCTTAGAATGTGAGGAAATTTACGGCATCTGATGAAATGTAATTGCATTGCCTTTTAGATGCTGAATTATTACTCTCCAAACTGTTTTCCTGTGACAAAGCAGTATACAGTTACTTTTACTTTAGTTTTAATGTGTATTTTATCAGTTATTTCACTCTTTCCTAGGTTCTTTAAAAATCAAAATCTGGTAATGCAGATTAGGATGGTTAGCGTCAATATATTTTTGTTCTGAAGCTGGTAACTTTGTAAAAGTTAGACAATGGTAGTGTATCAGAAACATTAATCTTCAAGTGATATATTGCAATTAAGAAATACTGATGACTTTTCTAGATGCACAGATATCATTGAACGTATGGTACAGCTGAGGAAGTAGAAGTAATAGTGAAATGTGTTATTTATGAATTCTCCAGGTCTGTATCTTGTTTTGAACTCATGCATCTTTTTTGGATTGACCATCATTAAAGCTTCCTTCACGGTTGGGCTGCTGTCTGGAGGTAGAGTTGTTTCCTGATGCAAATCTTGAGAAGTGAGAAGAGGTGCTCTAGACCCCAGAGCTGACTTCCAGGCTAGTGACTTGCTAGCAAAACTGATTTACTAGATAACACAAGACAGTGATTGAAGCAGGGAAGCTTCCTTATTTTAGAAAAGAAACAGGAAAGAAATGTGATATGCTGCTAGACAGAAGATTATGTAATGTTTGATGTACAAAGTGTGCCAACATAAAGCACCATAGGGAAACAACTTGTAGCAAAATGCATCTAGAAAGACCTGCAGTAATGGCATTCTTTCAAGGTTCTCTGATTAAACTTGAGAGCTGTTGAGATTCCCCCAGATCTTTTGACTGGCAAGTGGAAGAGCTTTTCACAGCTTGAACCTTACTTTTTTGCATTACATAGTAAAAAAAAGTAACCTCTGCTATTAACATTTCATGTAAATTGAAAATAACCCACACTCCAAAATGGCCAGAGGTCAGACTTTGATACACAGTTGAAATCATAAAGCCCTTTCTTTGCCAGCCCTTGCTGCAGCGGTTTTCAAGAATTTCAAGTAGAGAATGTGTTTTGAAATGTTGTTGAAAACCCTGTGACTGATCTGATTCCAGGGGAAGTTTTGTAAACCGAGTATACCTCAGCATTACTTTTGAAAAGGCCATGTAACCAAGCAAACTAAAATTTGTTGTATCTGCCTTGTATTAGTGAAGATGTATCTTAAATGCCATGCTAGAATACTCCCTTACCTTTATCATGGTTTCCACCTTTTCTGATTTAATTCTAAACCAGTGCAAGTATAGGCCAAACAGAGCAATTTTCAACACTTAACCTTTTGTATGAAAGTGTACAGGCTACTTGAAGGTGTTCTCTGATAGTGGAAGAAATGCAGATGTCCAAAGTCTTTGGCCATCTCCTGCCCCTAAGTGCTGTTTAGGGTAATAAAATTGTGTCTTAGAAAAGTGGAGTGTATGCTGAAAAGGGGAGGTGTGGATTCAGTTAAGAAAGATACAATTTTTTAACGCTAATGTAAGAAGACTACATTGCCAGATTGGTGAGGTAAATTCTGTAATAAAAACACATCAACATGTCTTCAGTCTTGTCTCAAATACTGAAGTTCTTTGAAAGTGTTCAAAAATAGCTTGGCAGATTTCAGCACATTATTCATAATGGCACACAATGTGCTGTTGATCTAAAATTCTTTTGATGTACTTATTTTGGGCATTAAGTTAGTTGCAGAGAATATTGTGTCTACTTAATCTGCTATTTACATAGTACTGGGAATACTCAATATGCTCAGATGTTTACCGATTTTTAGCTTGTGCTTGACAGAGAAATAATGTTGCTATTTCCAATTTTATGTGCTAGGGTTTGAATGTTTGTTCTTACTACTAGGCTATAACTATTTTTATTACTTGTTTGGGTGAAGAAATTGTTTTTAAATATGTTCCTCTGTATGTGCAGTGATGTAAAATTACTCTCTTTTTGCCAGTGTTAAATCCAGAGGAGTTATAGTAACTTCTTTTCTATAATGAATTAACACTTGTGCAAGGGTAATATTGGCATCATATTACCTTTGTCAGCAAGCATAAATATACTTTTTTTTTTTTAGATTCAGTCTGTTCTCTGTTTATGATTTGTTACCTTGGTCCCATACACCTGCATTATTCTTACAGGAGCAGAACCCAAAACTGTCACTTGGAGGTTTTTCAGACTTGACAGTTAAAAATAGGAACGCCAAATATGGCATGAAAAAGGATGATCTTTCCAAAAGTAGTGGATAAATACTCACTGCCTCATTTGTGAAAAGATTCAAATATGGGAAGTGAAGGAAGAATGCTTGCCTTTGCTTCTTCCCATTCCTTACCCTGCCCTAAGTAGTTATTATTCTGAAATAAATTTATCTTAATTCAGATCTCCATAGTGGTGATGTTATAATTTATCTATATTTTTTTGGTGCTATCTCACCCTCTTTTTTGTCAGAGTCCCTTTATTTAGCAAAGTTCTCTGTTCTCAGCATCTGTCCAAGTCACACAGTTCTCTCTCCTACCTGTGTACACCAAATCTTAGTTCATTCCCAATCTTTCTCCTCTGTTTTTCTTCCATGACAGATCAAAAAATTCCTGTACTCAACAGTATTTCCTGTCTACCTAATTTTGCCGCAGGCAGTACTCTTCTCTCTGGGTTTTGATCTCTGATTAAAACCTGAGGTTCCTGCTCACCCAAACCTGAGGCCTTGCACTGAGTCACTGTTGGATGCCTGTCTCTCGTACTCAAACTGAGCTCCTTGGCTTTTCTTCTACATGCTGGCTTAGCATGTGAAGTTTCTGAGGCTTAGTCTTCAGCTCTTCTCCACCAAGTCTGAAAGCATCCCAGGATAAATGCCTTGCCCTTAGTAAGGTCAGAGCTATTCACAGGAAACTACAGTTGGACTTCTAAACACTGAAGGTTTCTTCAGTCCTGGTTTACAAGCAAAATCACAGGGGGAGCTACTCAGCTAAGTTGGTAGTGGAAAGATTTGTTGTGAATCAGGATGGAAATGTGGCAACCTGTGATCGGTTTTGGACTAATTGTAGCCTGTGGGATCCAGATCAGCGGCATGTAAATGTACTGCAGTGTAAGACTCCGTTGACTCACTGAAATACTCTTTGACCTTGTTTCACCTTACTTTGATGTTAGTGTGAGACGGTATGCAAGTTGGAAGTTCACTAGATTTACAGCACTCCATAGCTTTTTCTTCCAAGTAGTCTTCTCTGTCATTTCTTTGTAAAATACCCATGTCCATGCAAAATGTCTAATGTCCATCAAATAAACAATATCATTGGTGAAAACTTCAGGTTTATATTTTATCAGAGTAATCTTAAGGAAGGCAGCTTCTGGTATTGATCCATGCACACATACATATGTTATACATTTATACAAATATATATATGCATACATATATTTGGAGGTTCTGACACAGTTAAAACTCTTTCCTCATTCTCCTTATCCTTAAAGAATGTGGACTAACAACATAAATGTTGAGTTCCATTCCCACAGGCTGGTCATATAATTATATTCACTTAAAAGTATCAGCCTATTAATTTAAAAAGTATTAATTAGTCATTTTTCAGAACTGCCCTTGAAGTTGCTCCTCAGTTTTTCAGTTACCCTACTCAGTGTTTATTTTCACAAGCACTGCAAGTGTTGCATGTGGTTTTGAAAAGTACTTTTCTGTAAATAACAATTAAAATTCTTTTAAAAACAAGTTTAGTAACTTCATGTAAACTGAGATGAAGAGCAATCTATGTAAAATTTTCCAAAAAACATCCCATACCAACTAGAGCAACATCTATCTTTTTGCTGAGCTTGTATGTGTGTGGGCTCTTTGTGATAAGTATAATTTGTTTTAATTTTTCTTTAAATTTTGTTTTTTCCCTTCCATAATATGGTACTGAAAACTTAGTTGGGGTGACAAAAGGAAAGATAGAAATAGGTGTCTCTTGCTTTACCACATCATGACAAAATAGCAGAAAGATGTTCTTGCTTTACACACAGAATCAGCTGAGAACTCAGACTGATACATTTTTGCTGTTGTACAAAGGAAGAAAATTCTGGTCAGTGATAAGTATTTCTGTGAGAATCAACCATTCTTATCTTTTCATATCCAGGGTGTTACTACATATATTTTCTTACATATTGGCTTTTTGGCAAGGGAGAAATAATATTAAGAATCAAGTCTCATTAATGGTGCTGCAGGTACTTGACAGCTACACATATAAGAGAGCAGGAGTTTGGAAACTCTCATAGAAAGCAATTTTGACTTGCACAAAACCTTAAGATAAGGTTACTTAAGAGCACCTATGAACTTGTCTTGTTTGTTTTCAGTTGTGTAACCATAAGTTTAGGAAATGCAACTTGCAGTAGAAGCCTGTGTTGCCTGGAAGCTGCATTTTAGGAGTAGCGTAGCCACTTTTGATTGACTTAAGAGACTACAGCAACCTAAAGCTCCAGGCAAGTTATGGTTTGCCTTATGTGTCATCTAAGCATATTTTGCAGCATTTGGTGTTGCCAGTAATTGTTTTCTATGCATAATGGTTTGAATCTTCATAAGGTAACAAAACTATATTCTAAAATAGGAATATGTGCTAGGTAGATGATAAAAATTATAAGGGTTCAAGAGCACAGTTTTGGTGAGGTATGGGAGTTTCAATTAAAAGCTTGCAAAGAAAAGCAAGTATGGAATTGACTTTGTTTTCTTCATTTGTAAATTAGATGTTAACTTCAGCTGATAGAAATATGCAGGTAATGGGTTATATCAATGCTACAGAAATGTCAGAGCGCCTTCTAGACCCTAGTTAGTACATATATGAGAATGCACAAGTAAAACAACAGGCAAAATGAAGAGGCCACTTGACTGGTGTTGGATGCAGAGTTTAGTTTGCAAGGAGAGTGGAATGCAGCTGTCAAACTCAGTCTCTGCTGTGAACAGCTGAGCACGTCAGAAGCAAAGGAAAAAAATACAGTCAGGCTCTATGAGTCTCGGTTATGGACGTATTTCTTTCTGGGAACTGGGAGCTTAAATGTTCATTTAATAAAAATAGTGCATGCACTATGCAGAATAATTGTAGTTTACCTATACTAAAATATGGAAGAGACAGGATTTTTAGAGTGCTTTTAACCACAAGCATGCTGAAAGCTTTGTAAACTATCTTCACTAGGCTGTCCTTAAACAAGAGGATTAATATTTCTGGCTGTTAAGATTGCAGATATTTAACAGCATATAGCAACACCTTTATGACTTATTTCTTCTGATATGTCAAGGATTGGGAAACTTAATAACCAAACCAAAAAAATAATTCAGTCTTATTTTGAAATACATTCCACCTTTTTAAAATCTGGGTAGTGCTACTCATTAAATAATTCAGGTTTTTTTTCACATGCAATTTTCTGTTCAGGTCAGAGAGTGGTAGACCAGTGGCTCACTACATTTTCATGTCTGTAACCAGAAGGTTTGAAATCAGGAAGACACAGAGTCTTACTCCTTACAGGTTCCCCTTCCACCTCATTATGTTTATCAAAATTTTGGTGCACACTTTGAACTTTGTGCCATAAATAGCACCAAAAACCTACATTTTGTGAAGGTTGAATTTACTGTCCACGAGAATGTAAAGAAGTGGTAACTTTCTCATCCTCATGGACTTTGGAAGTACTAAAGATCTGGGATGTTTAGAGGCTGTATGATGGACGTGCAAAAATTACCTTAGTGTCCCATAGACTCATTAAAATTACACCTTCAAAATTTAGTCACAACATATACATTAATTGTTTTTTTCCTGTTGTTGGTTTATCTGTTCCACTCTGGTCTGTAGCACAGTTTCCAGTTGAGATATGGGTACACTTTTATTTTAGGCAAGCAGTTCTCAAGTGTCTGCATGTTAATCATTCTAGAATTACATGTTGAAGCTTTATGGACAATGTACTTTACCTACCTCTAAAATAATACCCAAACTGGCTCATATCTGACTAATACTTCATGCTTCCAAATCTTAAATTTATAACATGCAGTTTGAAAGAGGTGTTTCTGCTTTAGTGTGTGTTAAAATTAACTGCATGTCCTACAGCTTAAGTTAAAATAAGATATAATGTGTTTGGGTTTGGTTTTTTTTCTACAAGCAGTTTTTGTAATCTTCCTCCTTGTTGTTGGCTTTCCCCATCTCAAGAAAGACGCTACAAATCAGTATCGAAGCTACTGCGCATCTTGTCATTGACTTCAATAGTTTCTGGGGAGGTCTGAGTATTGTACTGTATTTAGTTACAGGCCAGGACTAATGAAGCTGGTTCTTAGCTCAAGAAGTGTGTGACCTCAGTCATCAGTTGTAGCAGAAGTTAAGAAAATTTGTCTGTATAATGCTGTCAGATGTCCAAATTAAATAAACTGTTGTGGTTGTTGAATTATATGTTTGTTCTAATGGGTAATTAATATACAACCTCTGATTGTTTAAGCTGATTGTGTTTCTTTAAATGCAGTCTGATTATTTTTCGCTGATCGAATTGCTTTGATGCAAATCACTAATAGGCCTATGCAAATATAGTCTATTGGAATTGATTTTAGTTGGAGGATTTTTTTGTGCTCTATTCACATCTGTTTTCCCAGTTATTCCTTTAACTTTATTATCAGGAAATTTTGGCCTCAGAAAGGTCACTGTGTGCATTAAGCAAAACAGTTTCCACTTCCTTTTTCTGGCACTTAGTGAGGAGGGGAAAAAAGAAGTGTTGAAAACATAAATGCAAAATACGTTTTAAGAAGTTTTTTTCACTATTTGTATTATTCCTAAACAATTTTTTTTGGCTTTAAAGAGAGAGGCTAGACCCAGTTGTGTATGTTTCAGTTTGTGTTTTCATAGGTAACTTTTATTTCCTGTTTGGAGCAAGAAAATAATATGCTATAATCTTTTCTAGGCTAGACTAAATTTTTATTGGATTTCAGTCTCAAGTTTGGAACGATCTCAAATTTGGTTCAGTGACAAGATAAATCACCCTCACTGACTTGCTCTTATCTAGTGCACTTCTATTTTGAGTGTCTGTTTTCTTTCCTTTAAGGCTGTTTATTTTTGAAAGGAGTGCAGACAGTTTGTTTAACAGGGTGTTTAATATACTTTAAAAAAAAATCAAAACAACAAAAACTCTTCTGTTCTACTACCCCTTTATTTTCCTTGGGAAAAAAAAAAAAAACCAAACCAGTTTCAATTGAGTGCTTGTCATAATAGATGCTCTCATTTGCATGATGCATATTTTTAATCTAAAGTTCATGTGCTGTTAACAAAGACAATGTGCTTTGTGTAAAGATTTGAAAATCGTTACCTAATAATCTTACCTTACATACACTGTGTGTTACTGTACCCATTGCCTCATTTGATGTATACCTAGCCTGCGGGGAAAGGGAAATAGCTTATTTGTAGTTACTAGTGGTAGGGCAAGCTGAAGAAGTATACTTTGAAACACTTAACAGGTACAAAATCAGAAACCCAAACTTGGGGGTTGAGATCTGTATTTTTGTGCCTTTTTCATTAATTCTTACATGTGTATGGGTTGTCTGATTGGATTGTAGGGAAAAAAAAAAAAAAAGGCAAAAAAAAAAAAAAGGCAAAAAATAAACCTTTTCCAGAGAAAAATAGGGGTCAAATTCTGACAACCAAAATGCACACCTTTAAATCATAAAAAGGTGGTGATCTGGATTTACTAATGGTGCAAATGTAATGATTTTAGAACAACTGAATACGTTGATTGCCTGTGGTCCATTCAAATCTGATGTGCAGATAGGAGGCTGAATTTGTAATTCCAGGGGAGGTTGTGGTAAGCCTTTTGGTTCTCCTCACATCACTGTGACCTGGCAAAGGGCACACTTCAGTGTGATCATAAGCACATGTACTTATTGGCTCCACTAATGTGAGTACAGTTGGTTATTCATTAACAATAAATCAGCCAGCAGGCATTTAAAATGCAAACTAGGCATCACACAAACCAGCAATAGTTTGGTGTTGTAGCAGCTGAAGTGAGCCTTCTAAAATCCTTTCTTTTTATAAGATATGCTGTTCAGATTTAATGCACTTGTCAACAGTAATTACTGATTCCTCTGTTTAGTTGAACTATATATAAACCCATACCATCAGTTCTATTTGTATAATTAAGGACACAAGATGCTTAAGTGGCTTGTGCTAGCTGGTGTTGACATCCTTTCAGGCGATACCCACCATAACTGGAGGTGCACGGAGGGAAATGTGTTGGTGTAGCTGTGCTAGTAGAGTGTTATACCAGTCCTGTCTATCAGTGCACCTGTCATAGCACACTACTGTTCATGCAGCTATATAACCTCTGATGTGATTGAACACAGAAAAAATGCACAATTTTATTAAACATGGGTATTAGTTGTGTTTTGGGATTTGACTTACGGGAGCAGCAACTGTGCAAGGACTACAGCTATCAATACAAGCAGCATGAAACCTGAAAAAATTCTGACAATTTCTTCTATTTAACAGGTCTTAGAATTAGGTTTAAAAAGACTGAGAAACATGTATCTTGCTTAGAGCAACTGTAAATTAAGAGTTTATTGAAGCAAGGATTTTAAAGAATTTATCAAGTATTGCTGGCATCAACACTGTATTGATTGAAGTGTTATAAAGCGCTTAGAAAAACCCCAAACACCATTTTCTAAGAGCAGACTTAATACCTTCCCTATCCTGTGCCAAATAGAGATATTTAGAAGAGTTGTTTGCAGTTATTTTGCTGAAGAATGGGAGTTTTCAGGAGTTAGTCCAAATCTTCTGTTCTACAACTGCAAGTACAAACAATGAAAAGGTGCAGTTTTGTATAACTCTGAATGTCCTGTGTGACTTAGTATTTGTTGTCTATAGTAATGGAAAGTGTTAGTTTTCTGACTGACTTTCAGAGAACATTAACAGTTTTTCATGTTTTTGATAGCTGGAGTGATTTTATGGATAGAGAAACTTTAATTGAGGTAATTTCATTGACATTAATCAAGCTAAATAATTTGTTTCATTGAACTTTTTCTTAACTCAAGATGATACTTGAAATTGAAGTGGAAAACAAATTACTGTGTTGCTGTTTTCATTAAATTACTAATTTGTATGTGAACTCAAAGCATTACCTTTGGCAGGTCTCTGGTGAAACACGGTGATGAAACCTGACTGACTTAGGAATTTGTTTCTTCATGTGCAAAAGGAAAGTTGCCAGATTTTTCTTTCAGTATTGGCAGACATGAAGCTTTTTGTATTGTGTTGATGCTTGCAGAGCATTACTTATTACGAAAAGCAGTTGAGCAACATTTTTTTAGTTCTGGCAAGCTATCTGACTTAAGTGTTAAATGATTCAAACAGTTCTGTAGAAGAATCTGCTTTTCCTGTTACTGGTTTGCCCTGTTCATTGCAAAATTTAACAGGGGAAATGTTTCATGGTCTGACTTCAAGATGATTAATAGAAAGATCTGCCTTTGAAATAAGTATGCTTTTAACATATTTTAAAACCATCTCTACAATATGTAGGCTATTTTCTACTTCATATATTGTGCCTTCTAGTCCCAGGAAGTCCCAATTTGAAAATTTATTACAACAGGTGATTTTTCTCTATATAGTTCATTATTTAATTTTTCTTTTAAAAAATACCACAAAACTTTTTTGTTCCTTAGTTGGTATAAACCACTTCTACAGAAATAAAAATATTTTTTGGCAGGGTTAGTGAAACTTGCGTGAAATTTCTTTGAAGGTTTTTATTACACAGTTTTGGATTGGAGATGGTTTGGACTCCTTTTCTTGCGTGAGTGAGGCTTTTTCTTTACACAGCCGAGCTGTATTCTCTCTGCTTAGATCAAGCTCCCATACCAGTATAATTGTCAGCCTAAGACCTGTATACCCACTTTCTTTCTGCTTATGTTTCTATGGGAGAGAAGAGCAAGATTATTTTTTTTTGTTTTAACCTGACTTCTCAGAGGAAGGGCAAATTGTATACTATGTTGCATATGAGTTAGTGGCAGGATTGAGAATTGAGGTTGAGTCATGGGGGTGGTTAGTTCAAACTTCCTTAAGAAATGAGAGATTTGAAGCAATTTCAGTGAATACCTATTATATCCTTAGCAAGTAAAGTTCCTGTCTTTGCTGTAGATAAAACTATGGCAATTCATATGATTGTATTTCATAGTCTAAATGAATTTATGTAGAGGAGACTTTTAACAGTAGAATGGTTGTGTGTCTTTTTATAAAAAAAAAAAAAACTCATTAATAGAATTCTTGTAATTACTGCTTTTCTTATTTCCCATACTTTGGATAGTACAACATAGCTGGATCATTTCACTTTCTTCTGCTGTTACACTAACACAGGTGGTGGTTTTTCAAAAGTGTGAAACTGTTTCTTAACATTAGGATTAATAAATGCTCTGAAACAATAATAATTCTATTTTTATTTTTTTTCTCCAATTTGCATGTGAATATTTCAAAATTGCCATTAAAATTGTAGGCCATAGTACAAATCAGTTTAATTCTTTAGCTGCTTTATGGGCTAGGAACCTTACTAGGGTTTGAATGGGATGCATTTTAGTAAGTGAAATATAAGCATCGTATGTCCTAAATAGTTCTCCTAGAATTGGTGAATAAATGTGCTAGATGATTTTAAGGACGGGGAGAAGGAGGACAAATGTTATGGCAATAACAAACACTTTTATCACAATGTGATGTGCAAATGCAAGCTGTTCAAAAGGATTTTTGTTAAGGGGAATGAAGATCAGTGATCCTTCCATTTAGTCTAGCTGAACAGTGGCAACCTGTTTTGTGAGATAAAAGTAGAATTGACTGTATCCTTTAGTAAAGTGTATCTGGCTTCTTAAAACTTAGTCCATTTTGTTATCTCATGTCAACAACTTTGCAGGCATAACTGTCTTTAAAACATTTTGAAATACATGCCAAGTCAACAATGTGTAGCTGGTTTTCAAGATGTAAAATGCACTTTTTTTTTTTTCCCCATACCTAAATTATTAGGAGTTTTTAAAAGCTTAGCATAAGGGCCAAGTTCAGTCCTTTTCAAAGTTACAATCCAGTCTTGGTTCTAACATCAGTGGGGACACTCAGTTTTTACCAAGGGTAGACCCTGGGAAAATGTGTAATGAGAGGAACTAAAAATCTCTTTCCTCTTCATTTTCATCCCTATCCTTGCTATACAATTGTATGTGAAGTAGTAAAAGTGTTTCACAACTATGCTTCTGCACTTTTGTGTGAGTTTTAAGTGTGCCAGTCTGACCCATGTCCTCTTGTTTTATTTCCCCTTATTTGATTTAGCCACTGCTATGAGGGGTGAGAACTGAAGCAAAACTCTTCATACACATTTATACTAAAATCAACAGGTTCACAATCTACAAATGCCATGATATTGTAGGACATTTAGACCCTGAAATATTCTTGTAGTTGAGGTAATAATCTTTTGTGTCTAGGTATTTTTTGACCATAGTATGTTTTATGTGTTGATTGCCAGCCTAGAGTTGTTTTTTGATTATTTTTTTTTTTTTAATAGAAGAAAAATTTTGCTGTATAACAAAGTCTTCATGGTTTTATCTTGTATTTATATTTAGCATGCATTCAGAATAAGGTTGGAGTTTTGAGATGATGGATTCAAGTGCCATGCCAGATATAAAAGAAATTATAAAAGTCAAATACTCTCTCTAAATCTAAGCAGTTTGCTAATATATATTTGCAGAAATTAAGAATGGCAGTGCTGACAAAATTCATAAACCAGCCACTATTCCAGCACTTCTACTAAAGTACTTCAGAGAAGCTAAGCATCCAGCTTGGAAACCAGATGTGTATTGTTCCTTTTAACAAAGGGCAAAACTGATGTGGAGGGATTGGTTCATCACTCCATGACTCCAGGGCATCTCTGCCAGTTGGAGGGAGAGCAAGCTTGTATTTGACAGTCAAGGTGAATAGGAGAGAAACAAACATACCCGGCGTGTTGTTTTACTGTTCTCGTGGTTTTACCTGCTGCTGGAAGTGGTGCACAAAGTGGAAGGTTTATGGTGTGATGCTACCAAGTTGGAAGGCTCACAGACTATATAGTGCTTGTCAAATCCCTGTGATGTTCCTAAGGTGACCCATTGTGGTGCAAACACTTACTGTTATAAGTTAATATTAAAATTATAAAAAAAAAACCAACTCATTAGTTTTGCTTCTTATTCCTCCTTTTCTGTTTACTGTATTTTATTTATAGGTGTTGATTTTAAAATCAAAACAGTAGAGCTAAGAGGAAAGAAAATTAGATTACAAATCTGGTAAGTAAAAAAAAATGTGCAACCAGCAGTATGTTTTAATTTTTATGTTGTAGCATGAATTAATATGCTTGTCTAATACTATTAACTGTAATAAGCTGGTTTAGCTCTTACCCTGTTCCTCCTCTCTGCCATTCCTATAAGACTTAAGCAAAATCAAATAGCTCTTAGATTTTTATGAGGGGAAAGGGGAAAAAGGGGAGATAAAGTTAGAAATAGGACATGAGTGTAATTATTGAAGTGTTAATGCATCACAGAGACCTCAAGCCCCTTTTTCTAAAAGAATGACATCATCTACAGAAGAAACAGTTAGGAGTTCTACAAATGACAAAAGGTGACTGTGTTAAATAGGCACTAATTAAAAGTACATTTTGCTGCTGATGTTGTTCAATTTTTTATTTTTCTGGACTGTTTAAAACTGACTTTAATTGTAACAATTCTAAACCAAGTGTACAATGTTTTCTCAACTAACTGTTTTTCTAAAACTTGGTATAGGTAGTGCCGTCTCTTTGGAACTATATTAAAGAACTTTAAAGTGAAGGGCGTTCAAGACTAAGTAAATTATATCCACTTGAAACAGCACTGAGAAGTAAAATGATCCCATACGAATTAGACCTTAACCAATACAGATGTCCTATGACAGAATGCTCAAAGTCTGAGCTAAGTTTTCCTTTCTGTAGTAGTTTACATGTTTTCTGATAAAGATTCTCCATGTCAATGATACAGTTTTTATTGTTCAGGAATTATTGAGCTTAAGAGCTCCTTTGTTTTGCAAAGTAATACAATACATAAGCATTTTTATGAAAGAATAAACCAGCTATGTTCTCTACTTTAATCTTAGATACTGCTGTGTAGAAGCTTAGCTTTGGTTTATTAACAGTGTGTGATGCATAATTGGCATTGTAGTTAAACTATTAAAGTCGCTAACAATTCATAGTGGGGAGGAAGCTCTAAATATACTCATTGTTACACTTTTGGGATATTCTGGTGGTTTCTCATTAATTACTTGGATACAGTAAATTCAGCTTACTAACTCCTCTTGGCAGGTCACCATCAACTATGTTTGTCACACCATGTGTCTGTCTTGCTTCCTTCTGAGTTAACTGATGCTTCATCTTTGGTGTCATCAGTCACCTAACACTTGAATGTTAGTGGCATGTCTACATCCATCATCTGTCCCTGTTTGGAAACCTGTGAGCACAAGGCTGGCAATTGAGCCAGCAATTGTTAGCCAGGGTCTGCTGGAGCTAACAGAGGTAACAAAAAATTATGATATGGAGATGCTACTGTGTGCCTGATATGAATTCTTACTTATCAAACGTTTTTTTTCATGTTGAATAAATACTTTATAGGAGTGATGTCTTGTTGGAAAAGATATGTTTAAACCATTGTTTTCCACATATTGCGAATATGCTAGTAGGATATAGCAAACTTTTAAAACTGAAAATTGATAGGTTGCTAAAATGTGACCATTACTCTTGTGTGAAGCCCTGCTAAAATGGTGGAGAAAATAGAATATAAAAAGGTAGTATTTTAGAATATGATTAAATCCATTAATACAACATTCTGCCAGTAAGTGCCACCTTCTTTCCAACAGTGGGTGTTAAAAATGCGTATTAATGCTGTTCTTATCCTTAAAACTGTCTTGGCATACTTATTTTTTGGAAAAGGAATTAGCTAAGCACTCCTTTTGCTAATTGATCCTGAATTATGTTGTGTATGTCGTTGGGATTATTTATAAACTCTTAAAGAATCACAGAATCATTTAGGTTGAAAAAAGACCAAGTCCAATTGTAAACCCACAACTACCAAGTCTACCATTAAAAGCACAACATCTGCATGTCTAAGTACCTCTGGGGATGGTGATTCGACCACTGCCTGTTCCAAGGCTTGGCAACACTCTCAGGGCAAAATTTTCCAAATACGCAATCTAAACCCCCCTGGTGCAACTTGAGACCATTTCCTCTTGTCCTATTACTTGTTGCTTGAGAGAATAGATAGAAACCAACCTCGCCACAGCCTCCTTGTAGGAAGTTGTAGAGAGCAATTAGGTTAGTATACAAATTGGACTTGTCTCCCATATCCCTTTGCTGATGGAATACTATACACTAAAGATCACAGAGGCATCTGCTCTCACTTCTAGCTTCCCTATTCCTATCTGGTCCCTGGGTTTCAGTCAAGAAATATTGTGATAGGAGCATAATCCTGCTCCTTAGAGTATGAAATGGTAGAGCAGCACTGAGAGCACAGAGTAGTATCCCTATTTTCTGTGCCACTTGTAAGAGTTTTAGTGTACCTTGGGCTGCCAGAAATCGTAAATAGAGTAAATTTGCTTTCCCATTGCAGTTCTTGGCTGGAACAAGCTCATGTATTCTGTAAGAAATATGCATGCATACAGCTCTGGCTGTGGGTTAAAGTGTCCAAGTGAATAAGAGCATCTCTGTATCAGTTAGTGTTTCTCCAAAGCTTGCTAGACCAAACAATAGGAACCCCCTTTTCATGCTTTAAAGAACAGGCATGCTGGCAGATGCTCAGCAGCACAGTAGTGTGTCTAACTGTGCCCTCTTATCTGAGTCTTTCGGGCACTTGGCTGACAGAATCAGCTGTCATTTCTGTCTTCTCCTATGAAAAGATGTGGTTGCTGGAAGCTGTGGTTCCCTACCACTACACCTAGTTCCATGCTGGGGTGCCAAAGGGGCTCTCTGGTACCTCTGCAGGTTTAATGCCAAGGAAGCAGTTTTGATTTGTTTCTGAAGGTTGTTTAAATTTTTCCTTCTCATAAAAAGTTCACATTCTGACAGCTTGGCATTTTCTAATGGACATTTACTGTCCTGGAAAATCTCTGGGGTGAGGAGTAGTTTGAGGAAAAGATCAGCTATCCTGGAATAAAACAGAATGTAGTTCTTTCTGTTCAGGTCCTCTGAAATAAATAATTTCATATTAAAAAAAGAAACCCATAATTGTGTTTTATGGGAGGAAGAAAGCTCAGCTTGACAACTAGAATCAACCTGTAAAATAACTTTTAAAACATTTTAAAAAATACTGCTTGTAGGGTCCAGAAAAGCACAGAGAATGTGAAAGTGTTAAATTAGTCTTAAATTTTTGTGTTTTAAAAACTTTCCTTTCTATTGCCACTTCACACCACCAGTCATAAAAAACTGATTTCACTTCAGAGCCAAAGACAGTTTTGAGTCTGTCCATGTGTTCGTTTAGGGAGAACATTTATGTAAACCAAAAATTATCCAGACCTATTTTAATTAAGATCAACTGTGTTTGCATTGTACTTTATGCGGTCTAAAATAGTGTGAATATCACATGTCAACACTTGAAAATGGTCTTTTTGTGTTTTCTTTTTTTTTTGCTTTTGTTTGGTGTAATGTTTGTATTTTTGGAGTGGTGTCTAGTTTCCGTTTTGGAAGCAGAAAACCATCATGCAGTGGGATTTTATTATGGCAGATGATAGATAGTCAAGGAGTCATACACTGCTTCTGATTACAGTTTAGAAACAACAGTGTTTTTCCATTAGAACAGTTTATTTTTAAAAAAAATGAAAGAAAACTGCTTTTAGCATTAAAAAAGGAGTAATCTGTTGTCTGGGGGGTTTTAGTGACAACAGAAGCATTGATCAAGTTGTAGTATTTTATTATTTGGGCTTCTTCAGTTTGAATTAAATGGAACTGTCTTATTCCATTATGTTGATTTTGACCAGAGCAAATAAAGAACTAGCAGCTCCTAGTATCACTTATGAAATAAATGAAGTTGCATATTGTTAGCCTAGTTAAACAGTGCTCAGCCCTTTTTCCAGCATTCAGCTGCTTCAGTAGCTATTCTTACTAAAATGCTCGAGCTGCAGGAGTGTAATACATCAATGAAAATGATGTAACCAACTTAATTGCTCCAGCACTACACATGGAAAGAAGGCATTTTAAGTCAAATACGCTTTAATAATAGCTCTGCATTACAGATTGTAGTTCTTTGCTCAAAATTAGAAGAATTTACTGCACATTTTCTTGAAAAAATAAGATAGGAACTGCTGCCAGACGAGATTTGCCACATGAAGGATCAACTTGATACTCTTCTCAAACAGCAGCTTATTTAGGTAGCTTGAGGTTGCATTCTAAAATTATTGCAGAAATAGTTTTCCAATTTTCACTTTACTGTTTGAAGGCTAGCAAAACGTTATGCAGTGTTAAAGACCACAAATTCATCTTAGTTTCTTCCACTTTTCAAAGGAAAGGGTTATCATTCTTACAGTCAGAAACCTGTTGACTGGTTTCATTTAAACTTGCTGGGTCAGTAAGGGCATTGTCTGCGTGAAGTGGGGGGAAGTCAATGACTTAAGGAAGTCAGCCATAATACACTGTAATTAGCTAGGCTGTCTATGGGTGTTTTAAACTGGCCAGAGTATGTGGTGTGTCTTAAATAGCCAGCAGGGTTTTTGTGTGACGCTTGTGTGAACAAATTACATTAAGGGGAGTGCAGTACCTGGGTGTACAGCAGCTGAGAAGAGCAACAGCCTGGGAAAACTATGAACTTAAAGAGCCTGAGTGTGTTGTGGGATGAAGAGAGGCTGATATCTCCAAGGCTACCTGGTACTACAGCACTCAGCTGGCATTGGGAAGCATGAAGTTGGGGATAGCTGGAGTGGAAGAGAGTGATGTTACATGATTGTCTCTATCGCTTACCCCTAGGCTTATCCAGTGACTGTCTTCAGGGAGGGTAGTTAAACACTGGTGTGTTTATTTCCTCTTTGTTTTTCTAACGTATTAACTGAGTGATCTGGTAGTCTCTCAGAGATGGAGTTGCTATAAATTCTTCGCAGTGACACAAAGGCACAGCTAGATGACTCTGAAATAGTCCCTTTAGTTCTGTGTTCTGGTAGGGGCACAGAGAAAACAGGGAAGATTGGTCAAGAGGGGGGGAAGGAGCATTTTTCTTCTCCCATCATTCTGGCCAAAGCTAGGATTGATGCAGTCTTCCACGTTAGATATGCCCTTCCACCTGCCATCTAGCTATGTCTGTGCAGAATGATGGGACTAAAGGGATTTTATCCTTAATATGCTTGATTAGCAAGACATGGCAGGAGCTGCTCTACAAGGTCTTTATTCTGAGTAATATGTTCATAAGTACTAAAGCAATGTTACCCATATGTGGAAAATCAACGGTTCATACTAGAATTTTTAAGTATTTAATGGAATGAACATCCAAAGCACCTTTCAGAAATGAAATTTGACCATAGCAAAGAAGTGACAGAAGAGAAAGTAGAGTTACTAGCTCTAAGTAATGCTTACATATGTGATTTCAGCTGCCACAACTTGTATTGCTTTAATAAAAATGCCTCATTAGTGATAAGAAAGCAACTGATTAACCATCTAAAGTTGGTCTGACCTTACAGAAACAGGCTGCGTGCTTTCACTTTCTGTAGAGTCCCAAAAATTTGTATGAATGTAACTCGGAAATTCTGAGTAGAGAATGGGATTTAAATAAAATAAAAACGGATCTGATATATTCTCTTCTGCCCCCTGCTGCAATGCCATGGGCTTGCAGTGAAGTATTAGTCAATATTTTTCCACAGACTATAAAGCAGAGGTTTTGAATCTATTTTTAATTGACACTGCTTTACTTTGTGAAATCACTAGCAAAAATTTGTTGTTATTGAGTGCACTTGTGGCAATTTCAGAAGAAAGTATTCCACTTACAAATCTGCTTAGTTGAAATTCGTAAAGACTTTTGAAGATCAAGATAGATTTGTGGTACTTTACTGCTTGTTGAGCATAGGCTTTAAAAGAATTAATTCTTCAGGACAATCAGTGTGGCATGTCATGAACATTACTTTTTTTTTGGCAACAAGTGTTTCAGGTCTCCATTGTTAACCTCATTCATCTTCCTTCTCCTTTTGTCTAAAATGTGACTGCTGAAGAGAGTTCCTTTTAAGAGTTTGAGTACCAAGACACGTAAACTTTTTCCCTCACCCACTCTTTAATTTTTGTCCATCTTTTGGCTTGCTCTGACAGTGAAATTTCAAAATTATTTATTGACTCTGGAAGCTGAACTCAAGCAGCAAATGCTTGATCTCTTTGGGGCACCGTATGACTTACTTTCCAGTTGTGATACCAGTCACATTTTAAGACTTAGGATTATGCACCAGCTACTTTTTTTAGTATATCTGCCAAAAGTCTTCCATAAGTAGGCTTGATTATAAGATTAAAAGCAGTTCACTGGTTTTCATGGTTCAGTAAAATATAGTTCTTCTGTCTCATGTACTTTGGAACATAAGCCACAGCTAGAACAGGCAACGTGGTGTCATTGCTGGAAAATAGTCTCCAGAGTAAATACACCTTGTCTGAAATGCCTACAGTGATAAAAATGAGAATGGAAATGTTATTTGAACACCTGCATTAGTCGATGCATGCATGAAAGCCAGGTATCTACTTTCAAAAACCGTATGACATAGTGGTTGCTCACCCTTTTCATTCAGTTTTGCCAGTAGCATTAGTTTTAGAACCATGGTTGTGTTGCTGTGGTTGATCAGAAAGGCTCTGAGAGCTCAGATCATAGTGATCAGTGCATTGCTCATTTTATAGTTGGGTGTTTGGCTGTGTTTGATAAGCATGTATCCTTTTTTTTTTTTTTTTTTTTTGAGAAATATTAAAGCAAACAAAAAACCCACAAACATAAAGACCTCACAAACCAACCCCAACAACACAAAACCAGCTTCATCTGCTGGACACCTCCATTCTCAGACACATGTAGAACTGTTTGGTGGCCTTTCTTGCTGAAGTTAGTATGGGATAAGTAGTCCAGATACAAAACTTTCTATGATTGAAAGTGCTGCTCCATTACATTTTTTTCCTGAAATTCCCACATTTAGAAGGAACACTTGGAGATAAGTGTAATGAGCATGGGGATGTTTTTATTTAAATGTAAACTAAGTTATTCTGTACTTTGCAAATTGGTGAAATATTTGTGCCAATGTTTGCTGCTGCTTCTTAGGGACACAGCAGGTCAGGAGAGATTCAACAGCATTACCTCAGCTTATTACAGAAGTGCCAAGGGAATTATTTTGGTGTATGATATCACCAAGAAGGAAACATTTGACGATTTACCAAAATGGATGAAAATGATTGATAAGGTAGGCCTTAAGTATTTTCTTTTTATGTAGTTTTTGTAAGAAGCCATTTTTTCTTCAAAATTACCCTGTAAGGCTTTTAACAGCATTGGTACAGGATTGTTAAACTAATGCTGACTAATTTTGACCAGCCTCTTTTAGCCAGGAGTTAACGTTAATGCGTTGATGTTGCAGAATGGTTGTCGATTCCCACTCCCTTGAACTAGAATTGTCCCAGTTGTAAGCCTCAGTGGAAGTATGTAACATTACTCATTTACCTGTTCACTAGGGATGAGTTTTATTTCCTCTCTGTGAAATAAGGTCATTCTGTTCATTCTTAGGTAAACTAGAACGGCTAATTGAAAATTTGAAATACCTTTTGGAAAGAATGTTTACATATGAACTGTATAGGTGTGGTTCCTCATTAAGTAGGGAAATTGCCCTTTTTTCACATTGTGTTTACATTACAAAATCCATTTCTAGATTTAGTTCATTAAAAATGTTCTAATTGCAGTATGCTTCAGAAGATGCAGAGCTTCTGTTAGTTGGCAATAAACTGGACTGTGAAGTCGATCGAGAGATTACTCGACAGCAGGGAGAAAAGGTAAGAACAGGCCTAACCAAATTCTTAGTTACTATTAGAAGCAAAACTTCTGTGGAGTTATTGCTGATGGTCCATCGCTAGTCTCGTTCACACTGTTAAACCTGAGAAGCATATTGAGTGTGGTGGCATTCTGTCAAAATCCATATGGTATTTTCTTTTAAGGAATGTGCAGATATATGTGTTGCTACTGGAGCAGCATGTCTTTGATCTAAAGAATGAGAAAACTGCAAGTTGGCTTGCACTACACAGTAGTTCAGGGGATAGTCCTTTTTGGGCTCCGATAGATTATATAGTGGAGACTTGACTCACAAATACTGAGCACATCTTTGTGAGCCTTCTTCCAAACACTTGGTTTTCAGTAGTATCTTAGGTCAGGCAATAGTCCTGCTTGATTACTTAGCTCACCTTTTCATGTTTCTTTTGTTCTCTTCCAACTCCCAAAGTGGTAAGGAACCTGATAAGAGGATATATCTTAATGTGACCCTCATAGCGCCGTCTCTTCACCAGGACACGATCAGTATGGACATACTCAAAACGTTTTCCTTCAGCTACCTGTCATCTGTTGGAGTCAAGGCTAATTCTTACATCTGTACTTCTCTTTTCTGAATTTTAATAATGAGGTTGAGATTAACACTTGGGAAATGTTCCTACTTTTTGACAATCTGCAGCAATCCATGTTAACTGAAGACATGAGTTTCTCAGACTTAAGTCTGGAAAAATGCAGCACACTTTTCCAGTAAACAGTCTTTAAGTGAAAATTAAATTTTTGCTGTACCTTGGAGATTCAGAATTATTAATTGAATTAGACTTTAGACACAGATTTGAGGAAGGTTGTGGGTTTTGTTTTCCTTAAAGGTTAGATGAAGAGTGCTTGTTTAGCCTGTTTGTTGCTATTTGTGCATATCTTCATGTAGTTGTTTTCTTTTCCATCAGTTTGCACAGCAAATAACTGGGATGCGGTTCTGTGAAGCAAGTGCCAAGGATAATTTTAATGTGGATGAAATATTTCTAAAACTTGTTGATGACATTCTGAAAAAGGTAAAATATACAGAGGTGGTAGCACCTCTGACCACAAAAATGGTCAGTGTTTAAATAGTGACTGCTAGTACTTGTTGGGAGGACATAGAGAATGAGTGCACAGTCAGGTGAAATTTTTGGTTAATACATATAGTGGGCATGATGTAGTTCACATACTCTGCTGAACACTTTTGTTAATAAACACTGCTCTCAAATTTGGTAAACATCTGTTTGCTATACTTCCTCTTTGCTATAACTTCCATATATATCAGCAGCTGCCTGTATATTTCCCTGCTTTCATTTGTGGGCAATTCTGTTGTGATTTGTTGTAATTTAGGAAGTGGTTTTATTTTCACCAATGTCTTATAACTGTTTCCTGAAAGAAATTACTAACACAACTTACTCGAATGTAGTTCGCTCATACAAACCAAAAGATGCTTCAATTAAGGCTTTGACTGACAATGAACTCTTGAAATGAGTTTGTTGTGCTGAGTTCTTTGCAGATGACTGTTTACAGGTGATTTTTCTTTTCTTTAAGATGCCACTGGATGTTATAAGAAATGAGTTGTCCAACAGTATCCTGTCCCTGCAACCAGAGCCAGAAATCCCACCAGAACTGCCTCCTCCAAGGCCACATGTCCGTTGCTGTTGACTTGTTACTCCATACAGAGTGAAAAATGGGAGCAGGAGGGTAAAGAAAGTATCTGTACTACTCTGCACTACAATCATTCGGCAGTTTCTCGTTGCACTTTGTTATTCGAGTCAGAGCTACACACTAACTTGTAAATATGCAAATATGTAATCCTGTATAGGATTCAGCTATAACATTTAATTATTACCCCTCTCCCTCACAATCACGTTTCATTCATTGCCCCAGTGTTATAAATACTGTACAGTCGGTGGGGGGTTTGCCACACTTCCAGTCAAGGAGGAGGAGAAATTAAATCTATACCTATTATTGACATAAATGTTGTAATAGTTCTTTGTTATTATAAACAGGCAGGCAGAAGCTCTTCTGGGATGAAGATAAGTATATGGTGCTTTGCTAACTATTTTAAAAACAAATTTTTTAAAAACAGAGGACTTTATGTACAAAGCTTCCATAATCAGCATTATGTTTCCTTTAATGTAGTGAAAACACTTCTGGCTGTAGCATCCTCTGCTGACTGGATTTATTGAAAAGCTAAGTTTAATTTTTGGCAGTCTTTTATTTATTTTGTTTAATGCTGCACCCTTTCTTTGTGTACCAAGATATCACATCTGGTGCAGGTCTAAAATTGCACTCTGAGATAGCATATAGGATTTTCTGCGAAAGCATAAACTTGTTTGCAAGAATCATTAAGTTTCAATAAAAGAGTGGAGATATATTCAAGTTCTAAAAGAAGGTATATAAAGCAATGCTGCTGTCCTAGACAAATTCTTAAAAAAAAAAGAAAAAAAAGAAGAAAAAAGATACATTTTCCTGTGGTAAAGGAATATATATGTGTATTTGTCTGGACATCTGTAGGGTTGGGGGGAAGGGAATCTAAGGTAAAATTATTTTCTTTCCTAATGTTGGAAATTATTCCCATCAGGCAAATACTGTGTTAGGTTTTGGTCTGATAATGAATTTGTGAATTATATCTTTGGTATATCTTTTATTAAAATGCACTGTTTAGTTTAGCTGTGGTAAATCAATAGTTACATATTTGAATAACTTGGTGTGTCCTGAATGTTGTGGTATTGAAAAACATTGTGGTCTTTCTAAACTAATGAAGTGCAAATAAAATTTTGTATTTATGAATGACAGTGGAACTGCACCTGTTATTAGAATGGCAAGTATCAAATGATGGGTAAAAGGTAGAATCTGGACTATGGAGCAACACTTGTTTTAATTTTGTTATGATTTAATTTTCAGTTGGCAGTTCCTTTAGGTGTAGTTAGAAAAGCAGCAGATGTTAGTTGTTCACCTTGATCACTGCTCTGTTGGGAGAGCAGCTGATGACGTAGCCCAGCTGATACCTTCAAACAGCATGTGACTGCTTGTCATGTTATCTTAGCAGGTGGTCACCAAACTATTAATTACACTGGCAACACAAGTATGAACCAGTCTTTTTCACACTACAGCTTCTCAGCTTCTCATTCTCTGGTGCTGGAACCCATTTTGTCATTTTTGCCACTCTTCTAGCCAGAACACTGGCAGTGAAGTATACCACTGACTTAAACAGCTTCTCTCTGTTTTCTAGAAGGAAAAAAGACACAGCAAACTGTTAACATTTTAATAAATAAATAAAAGATGAGCCTTATTTCACTGAGTAAGCTCTGACATTCTGAATACAATACCATGCAGGTCCTTAGCACACCTGGATTTCAACAGGCAAAGTAAAGAAGCGTGGTTGATATTTGTGCTTATGTCTTCTGCCACCTTGTGCCTAAATGGTTTGCTTTTTTACATAGTAAACTTCTGGTTTACTATCATATTGATAAGATGAAATCAATTTCTAAAGTGCTTACAGGATTTCTGATGGTACTGTGGGCAGTAGCAAGGAGGGTAAAATTATGGAAATGAGTTTTAATTTGACAACTATTTTATTTTACCCCATTTGTTTTTATTTGTACTTAGAAACTTGTGATTTTTTTTTTCCCTGCAGTTTTGAATTTAATAAAAATTAAGAAATTTGACTTAGACAAACTTTCTTTTTGTAATTCTGTGCTGTTTGTATATAGATAGATTGGGATCCCAGTCTCTTGTACCAAAAATTAAAAATTGTTGCATTTGAGAAAGATATTTATGTAAGAGTGTTTCAGTGCGTTTGTTTATTCATTAGAAAAACATTCAGGAAACCTGTTTGCTTTGTATCCATTGTACTGTGAGACCAAAGAGGGTTTTCTCTCCTAATTTTGTCTCTGCAACTTTTATATCAGTCAAAAAAAGTTCATTTATATCCTTGTTTTACGTAGTAGGCATTTGCAGTGTGCCACGAAAGATGGATGGGGAAAAAGGTTATTCTTGGTGCTGTGTTGCCTCATCTGGAAGTTCAGCAGCCAGCCTAACCCTTGTTGACATCTAATGATGGACCGTTTGAATGGTCTGCACAGCCACTGAGAGGTCACAGGATGAAGAAAAGGGAAGATGACCATTAGCTGCAGCTTTAAGTCTGTTTTAACTTATGTTAGCAGATGGCTGTTCTTTAGGAGTCCTGGTTAAGGGTAGCCCATTCTCACTCTTCAGGGGGTGTATGGGGATTGTTTCCTTTAAATACCAAGCCCAATTTTCTTTATCACCAACTCATCAGATGCTGCAAGGTCCTCTAGTCCCTGGCAGTTTCTTCACGCTGACAGAAATATGCAGGAGTGTCTTTTGATAAGCAGGCATGGCAAGCAGAAATCACAGGAGTGTCAGAAACTGGGTGGTAATATCTGCTCCAAAGTAGTGATGGTTTCTTGACTTTCATGAATTAATGGTATATGGGTTGTGGTCATTGAGCAGTGGTTTGTCACTGATTTCAGCATGTTTAAGTTTTAAACCACTAAATTCCTGCAGTTGCAGAATTTCAGTGATATATCTGGTTAGCAGTATGTCTTGCACCAAAAGCAAAGTTAGTGTCTATCAAAAGACTCATACAGTATTTGATATGTCCATAAAGTTTTAGATCTGCCTATAATGGACATTCAGCCAATGGGTTAACAGACCCCTTCTTCATAGGTGAGCAGAAGGAAAGCAGGAAGAGAAGAAATTTCTCTTTTGTGTAATAGTCTTGATACAGAAAAAGCTGAAAACCGCTGGCTTGCCAGGACATCTTGAATTGCGTACTGGTGCAGTGTGTGCTGGAGGAATAGTGACAGTCACATTTTCATTCCACCAGATGCGCTGCTTCTTCAGCGGAGAAATACACAGCTAATGTCAATATTTGGTATTTCTGATGAAGGAGGATGAGAAGAATGGGGGGGTTGGGGTGTAGAGAGCTGGAAATTAAAAGCCAGGATAGATGAACTTGATAAAGCAAATTGAGGGCTGTGTGTTTGTGCCCTTGCTGGAGATTTCAGCATTCCCTCATTTATGGAATCACAGAATTGGTTAGGTTGGGAAAGACCTTTAGGGTGGTCAAGTCCGAATATTAACCAAACACTGCCAAGTCTACCACTAAACCTCATCCCTAAGCTCCACATCTGCACATCTTTGAAATACGTTCAGGAATGGTAACTCCACCGCTTTGCCCACACAGCTGTTCAATGGTTGACAACCCTCCTGGTGAAGAGATTTTTCCAGCTATCCAATCTAAATCTCCCCTGTCACAACTGGAGGACATTTCCTCCTGTCCTGCCTCTTGCTGCCTGGGAGAAGACACCAACACCCACCTCACTACAATCTCCTTTCAGGTAGTTGTAAGGAGCTGTAAGTTCTTCCTGAGCCTTTTGTCCTAACTAAATAGCCCTGGTTTCCTCAGCTGCTCCTTATAAGAGTTGTGGTCTAGACTCTTCACCAGTTTTGTTGCCTTTCTTCGGACCTGCTCCAGCACCTCAATGTCTCTCTTGTAGTGAGGTGTCCAGAACTGAACACAGGATTTGAGATGTGTCTTCACCAGTGCCGAGTACAGGGAGATGATCACTGCCCTTTCCCTGCTGGACATGCTATTTCTGATACAGGCCAGGATGTTGTTGGCTGCCTGGGCACAAGCTGATTCATATTCAGCTGACTGTTGAATATTTCCACCCCTTTTCTGCCAGGCAGCTTTCTAGCCACTCTTCCCAAGCCTGTAACGTTGCATGGTGGTGTTGTGACCCAAGTGCAGGACTTGGCAGTGAGCCTTGTTGGACTTCATGCAATTGGCATTGGCCCATCAATCCAGCCTGTGCAGATCTATCTACAGAGCCTTCCTACCTTCAAGCCAATCAACACTCCTGCCCAGCTTGGTGTCATCTGCAAACTTAGTGAGGATGTACTCAATCCCCTCATCCAGATCATTGATAAAGATAGTCAACACAACTGGCCCCAATACTGAGCCCTGGGGAAACACCTCTTGTGCCTGACCAGCAACTGCCTTGAGGTCCATTCACCATGACCCTTTGGGCTTGGACACTCAGCCAGTTTACCCAGCAAGCAGTACGCCCATCCAAGCCATGAGCTGTTAATTTCTCCAGGAGGATGCTGTGGCAAACGGTGTCAAAGGCTCTACTGAAAATGTCTAGGTAGACAACAGCCACAGCCCTTCCCTCATCCACTAAGGGGTTACCTTGTCAAAGAAGGAGGTCTAGTTAGTCAAGCAGGACCAGCCTTTCATAAAGCTATGTTGACTGAGCCTGATCTTGTTACTGTTCTGTTTATGCTGTGTGTTGGCACTCAAGACAATCTGCTCCATAACCTTCCCCAGCACTAAGGTCAGACTGACAGGCCTGTAGTTCCCCAGATCCTCCTCGTGGCCCTTCTTGTAGATGGGCTCACTTCCAGTCAATGGGGACCTCCCTGGTTAGCCAGGACAGCTGAGAAATTACTGAAATGGCTTGGTGAGCCCTTCTGACAATTCCTTTAGTACTCTTGGGTAGATCCCACTGGCGCCATAGACTTGAGTGTGTCTAAGTGTTGAAGCAGGTCACTGATCATTTCCCCCTGAATTATGGGGGCTTCATTCTGCTCCCTGTCTTCCAGCTTGGGGGAACTGTGTAGCCAGAGAACAACCGGTCTTACTGTCAAAGGCTCAGGCAAAAAGGTATTAAGCATCTCAGCCTTTTCCTCATCCTTTGTCACTACATTCCCCCAACATTCAGTAAAGGATGGAGATTCTCCTTAGCCTTCCTTTTGTTGATAATGGATTTAAAGAAACATTTTGGATTGTCTTTTACAGCAGTAGCCAGAATAAGTTCTAGTTGGGCTTTGGTCCTTCTAATTTCTCCCTGTGTAGCCTCATGACGTCCTTGTAGTCCTGAGTTGCCTGCCCCTTCTGAATGTGATAAACTCCTCTTTATTTTCTCCAAGTCCCAGCCAAAGCTCTTTCTTCAGCCAGGCCAGTCTTCTAATGTGATTGTGTTTTGGCAAATGGTGATGTCCTGCTCCTGCACACCTTTAAGATTTCCTTGAAGAATGCCCAGCCTTCCTGGACTTTGCCCTTCCAGGACTGCCTCCAAGGGATTCTATCAATGAGAGATTAATTTAATTTAATTTGATCTCTTGCTTCACTGTTACCACACTGAAGGATCAGGAATTTCTGGCAGCAAAGGGCATGCCTTAATTAGTTTGCCTTTTTATCATTATTATTTGTGAAGGTGTTACCATAAACTGATCATTACTTAGAATTTAGAATGCTAGATTTAAGCAGGATTGGGAATTTGGTAGGTCTTTCAAACTTGGGCAAGGATTTCGTGTTATTCCAGTTAGGCTTGGAAGCAAAGAGTTGTCTTACAGATCAGGGCTATCAGTTGTCTAAATGGGGCTGTTCTGCTAGCTGTCGGTGTTAGTATCGGCTCTGTGATCCTTTTGTTCCACACCTTTTCCTTTCTGTGTGTCAAAAATCTCACTGAGATAGGAAAATTTGTACTAGGTACATTTTTGAGGTGGGAAGGAAAAGAAGGTACGTAACAAAATGGGAACAGAGCAACCAAGCTAGTAAAGAAAGAACATGAAAAAAGACCACCATTTTCTAGAAGGGGAGTAGGGAATGTAGCCCATTTCCAGCTTGGTCACAGTCCTATACTGGGAGTTCATTCACATGAGTTCATCTCTGCAGTTTGTGAAAGATAAAAAGAAACTGCACCAACCAGCACAAATTCATTCTCCCTTCTTGTGTTGGCAGTTTTTCATTCAGTGGAAACAGTAGTAGTTTTGCTGAAGCAAAGAATCCTTTTCCTGTACTGAAAAAGTCTCATTCCTATACTAACAGCAGGTATGTGTCACTTTGGGGGAAAAAGACAGGCATATTTGGACTGTATCTTTCAACTTACTACCGTCATTTAGACAAATTCTTGATTGTCCTGATTGCAAATCTTCCTTTTCAAACCGTTTAAATGGATCAATTTCAAATATTGTTCTTTGCTATTTTTTATTTCTTGTTGCAAGATGTAAAACCAGTTGGCCCTGGTTCTTAAAAAGTTGAATTTGCTTTGCCCTAACTAGTTGTCCGAATATCTGAATTACACAGTTTGCTCACCTTTCCCTTCCTCCTGATTCAGAACATTTCAAATGGTCTAAATACAAAGGTGACAGCCTAGTAGGTACAGCCGTCTTGAGTGTGAGCTGTAAACATGTTCATGCTAAATAATGAAAAGCCAAAGTGCCAGAGTTCATATTAGGCTGAAACGAGAAGTTTTGGGTACTGCGAGTTTTCTTGCCATGTCTTGAATGCCCCGCAAGGGCAGGCGCACCGATAGAAGATGTCCATTAGGGGTCACTGAAGCTCCGCCGGTGAAAGAGTCTTATTACCTGGCCTGTTAGATTAGCAATTTCTTTCTGCGGATTCCTGCCTACTGAACGTCCCTTTTGTCAAAACTCCTGCTTTTCCCAGAGCAGCAGCTTGAAATATAATAGCGATGAATAGCTGTGGGCGATGAGAATATAGCCAAAGAAATGCATGGGTGTGTTGTGTTGATACAAGGAAGGAAGTAGTGGAGGATTAAAAATGGACACTTCTTTATGTGAAGCTGTGCTAGTTTAAGTATCTTTTCTGACAGAAAGGATATTTTAATCTGACTTCCAGTGGTCTGTGTGATAGGTGCAATTTATTTTAGCTGTACTTCTTGAGGATCCCAGTCCATGGCCCATTTAGACATCATTAGGTATCCAGATGGGCCTTCTTTGTTTCCTAATAAGTGAATCAGAATGTAAATAAAACCCCAACCAGTGTGTTTTATTACTTGTGTTTCTATCAGGACTCATCTTTTCTAATTCTTAGATTTTCCCCTAAAATCTGTTCTTTGTACTATTACCTGTTAAGTGGTCTTGGGTAAAATTATTTTTCCTTCCAACTGTGGCCACATTATCTCTGGGAAGGGTGTTTTTCCTTAAAATCATAAAGGTAAAATCTTGATTTTAAGTATTTCAGAGGTCCAGTTCTATAAATTATTCTTCAAGGATGCTGGTCTGTCACAAAGGATTACAGGGACAATGCTATTAAAACAAGATTTTATTTCAGTCTGGTTGTGTGCCATCCTTTGCAAAAGAATCCATCTTTATGTAGATCCTAACAAATAGTTAATGAAACATTTAGGTTTTATTTATCATTTTAAATTTTTATTTCCTGAAGATGATTTTGGTCCTGGAATCAAACAGGAGGAATCCTATTTAGTGTTTGTTATGATTTTTATTCTGATGTGGGAATTAAGATGCTTTTTTAGATTAAAATCATTATGTTTTTCTCTAACTCAGAAGTTACTTACCACATCCTCTAAAGCCTCCTCATGTTGCCCTTAAGGGTTATAAATTCTATCGGGTAGGTCTCAATGTGTTACATTGAAGCACGATCCTAGAGACACCTTCCCCAGCTGGCAGGAAATTATGAGTCCCTAGAAGCTGGCTAATACTGAAGAAAGCAGTCACTTTTCTTTCTCAAGGACAGTGATGCAAATTCACAGTAGCAATGTAAACATATAGTTTTTATGGAATTCTTCAAGCTCGCATGAAAAGTGGGAGGGAAGGCAGTAGGGCAACCAAAATGTGTTACCTGCCAAGTCAAGAATTTACTTACTTTATGCTACAGGTTTCTGGCTTGAGTCACTTCTTGGAGGATACTTCAAGCCTGTCCCTAATGGGGTTTCCAGTGGCATGTCAGGAGGGGGACAAAAGCTCTGATAACTGCTGGGAGAAAAAGGAAACCAAAATATCCATCTGTAGCCAGTGATGACCTTTGCATTAGGGGATTGCTTTGCTTCATTGCAGTTTTGATTTTTAGGAACAGAGAAGTGGAAAGGGCTGCTCAGGCCATTTTAACTTAATCCCCCATGATCATAGGCAAACATCAATAGAGGCTTTTTCCCCACTGCCATCCTATAATAGACAAAGATTTAAAGAAAATACAGTTTTTCCCCTGCTGGGTAGGAAACATTGGTGGTGAACTTCTGCTGTCCCTGAACTGATGAATCGTAATAGCACAATGGATTTTTCTTCCAAGGATTGGTCTGATTGCTTGCATTTTTTTAGACCCATGTGGCTTATTGATATCTTCAGTATAGTGTGGTAGTAAGTTCTACAGCAAAACAATGCACTGCAGGAGAAAGTGCTTCCCTTTACCTTCAACCTATCACCTGCTAATTCATTTCATTCCTCAGCATTCTCTTACCAGAATAAACACTTGGAACAATTGTTTCCTTTTTGCCTTTTCTGTGCTTCCCATAAATTCAAGGTCCTTTATCAAATGGTTCCATCAGTCATATCCTTTGCAGGCTTGACAAGTCCTAATATCTTCAATTGTTCCTGTTATCAAAGCCATTTCATACCGTTGAACGTACTACAGCCCTGCTCTTTATGTTTTTTTTATTACAGTCTTTTATTTGAGAAGGCCAGCACTGCATTCAAAAATGTGTTTCAGCATAGGTTTACACAGCAGGTCCTTATCACTTAATCAGTAGTGTATCCACAAAAGGACTTCTTTTTATTCCATGGCTTGTGTCTCTAGGTGCCTTCAATGAGGGATGCAGTTGAATGGCTTTTAGAAATCCAAGGAAATTAGATCAAGTGGATCTCCCTTTTCTTGCGGTTTGATGTCACAAATATATTTAGAACCTTAACATATTTTCTCTGTGTGTCTTCTATTCTTTGATTTCAGTACCTACCAGCTACTCCATATCAATATCAGTCTGATGTTCTTTCAAGAATTCCCTTCAGTGGAATGTGCAAGGGAGGACAGACAAGATGGGTGGGTTTTGCACTAGATGTGTATAGGCACCGCTCTAAGGGAAGCACAGGCAGGTTGCACTATTTCTGTCAGCTGAAGAACAGATGGAAAGCAGTTAAAAAGCAGTGAAAATTTCCATGTTCACACATTTAAAAGTTTAAACTTGGTTATGTTTAACTTGCACCACTGGTGTTCTTCTGGAAACAAATCTGTACCGAAATAACTCACCTTTGCAGGTTCTTGTGAACTCTGTGTATCCACACAAAGATTGTTCAAAATGGCAGCAAAATAAGTCTTAGTTGGAATCAGCTTGCTATTCTCAAGATCTTGTTATAAGCAAAAATGGGGACATGGCTTGTATGCAAAATGAGAATTGTTGGTCTAACAAGAAGTTTAGTAGAGTTAAATAAAATGCAGTAAACAGTTACTACTATTAATCCAGTTACTACATTTCACAGTCCTAATTATCTAATTAAGTGAATACTTCTCACTGTTTAAAAAAATACCAGTTTGAATTGTTGCAGGGAAACACAAATGAGCACACACACTTGGGCGGAGCGTGATGTTGATGCTGGGCTTTCATTCTGTTCTTTGCCAGGAGATAATGTTGGCCACCTCATCACTCTGGATTCCACTTGGGGTTATTTTAATATTTGCTGACTCCCTCATATACCTTGTTCTTTCTTCACTGCTCTGCAAGTACATTATGCCCATATTTATGATAAACAGTGCATTTTACACATGTTGGATACTGCATTTTATTCTTTTACTCCTAACACTGGTTTTGCCCGGCTCCAAATTGTGCATACCTTTAACTGACCGTGGGTGAGTACTTACATCCTTTGTGCTATCTGGAGGCAAGGCCTTTGTTTTTCTAGCTTGCATCTAATGTCCCCATTTTGGAGGCCTTTGCTATCATACCTTGCCTCTTCTCTCTTAATTACACTGGCCAATGTAGGTTTCAGTCCTGAATACACCTTTCTATGTAAAATAACCAACTGCCACTACTATATCTACAAAAATTAATACATGATTAAAATATGCAAAAGTACACAGAGTGGGTAGTAGCCATCTGATCACTAGAAGGAGTGTTACAGCTAAGCAAGTTCAACCAAGGTTTCCGGTCAGACCTGGACAAGTTCAGCCAAAGAGGAGAAACAGACAATCACTCTAGTAAATCAAACATCACATGAAAGAGACATCACTTACAGAAAAAAAAAAAAAAATACAGAAAAAGCATATTGTTTCCTATAGATAACTGTAGACCCTCTGTAGGTTCTTGCAAGGCATCTCCAAATTAAAACAGGAGAAAGTTGTATCAGATTAAGTATGCTGTGGATGTTATGTCAGTCTTAACAAGTAATGTGTTCCAAAATAAATAGATCTTGAACTGGTACTGGGGATAGAATCATAGAATAGTTAAGGTTGGAAAGGACCTTAAGATCATCCAGTTCCAAACCCCCTCCCATGGGAAGGGGCACCTCACACTAAACCATGCCACCCAAGGCTATGTCCAACCCAGCCTTGAACACCACCAGCAACGGAGCATTCACAACTTCCCTCAGCAACCCATTCCAGTGCCTCACCACCCTTACAGTAAAGAATTTCTTCCTCATATC
>JASSUY010014941.1:0-24489 GCA_032466535.1 Forpus xanthops
TGTGTGTGCACTTGTAAAGGCTGGTGGTGTGAGGAGGCTCCGTGATGTCACGCAAGGCCTTGTGATGTCACAAAACGCTTTCCTGCAACTCTGAGCTTGGCTGTGAGATGGGCCCTTGTCCCTCCTCACGGGCACTTCCCGCACAGCCACCCGTGAAGTTTCAGCTCAGGCGAGGCCTGAAGTGTACAACGGCGGCAAAACGGCAGTGAGCATGGGCAGGGGAGGGAGCGTGCAGCCAAAACGGGCCAGAACTGGCTTTAATGGCTGCTGCTACAGGCAGGCACATGGGGCAACTGTCACTTCCCAGCAGGGAGGCGGCGAGGGCGCGCTGGCTGGCCGTGGGGGGGCCGTGGCGGCTGAGGGAGCAGTGAAGTGGTGAGACAGGGGTGCGTGGCTGCCTTCAGGCATGCTGTAGGCTCAGATCCCCACAGCCGCTGGTCTGTGGATGGACAGGGTTTTGTCTGAGGGAGCTGCTGCTCCTCCACAGAGGTGGTGAACTGCTGCAGCATGCCTTGGGGGTGGACTCTGAGACGAGAGGTGAGGGCCAGTGGTAGACCCAAGTTTGAGGGTGTGCAGGAGGTCTGTGGGAGCTGGATCTGATACTGATGCGCTCTGCCCAGTACTGTGGGGATCTTGCAGTGCCCCTTAGCAGTTGTCACTGCCACACGTGAGCATGTGGGTCTCTTGTGCCAAGCAGAGGCATCTGTGCAAGAGACGGTGGTGATGAATGGACGAATTATGGGTCCTGCGTCTGGGGAGCTGCTACGCTGCTATAGACCGCAGCAGTCAGGCATGCTTTCAGGAGAGACTGCTGTCGCTTTCCCTCAAGCTAACTGGAGTAACGAGTGTCCCAGGCTGATTGCAGTCCCTTTGCTCAAAATCTGCATTTTCCTTCATGGCTACAGAAGGGAGGTGTATGAGGCCTTGGAGGGTCCCTCTTCTCTGGGCTCTGCTGCAGTTTGGCTCTGGTGAAGAACTTGCCTGTGGCCTCTGTGACCACAGCTAGGATCAGCACCCTACCACAACCGAGCCTCTAAATCTTATCGCATCCTTGTGGGCTACTGCTGCCTCTCTGAGAAAAGAGATGGATGCTGTTATACCTGTGTCGTGGTTTAAGCCTCTCAGCCATGCAGTTTTGCTCACTCACTCTCTCCTCTTTCTTCCCCCTGCTCCCAGAGGGATGGGAAGGAGAATCGAAAGAATACAAGGGAAAAGAATACAATCGCTCACCACCCATACCCAGCCGGACCAAGCAGTGCACTCCCACCCTTCCGGGTCTCTGCTCTCTGTTTTTACACCCTGGGCATGACGTGCTGTGGTATGGAATACCTGTTTGGTCACTTTGGGTCAGGGGTCCTGTCTCTTCTTCCCAGGACAACCTGGGGCAGCTATTATCTGCTGCTCATCTCTGGGGAGGAATAATTAAATCCTCCTTGGATCTGACCATTGCAGGGGACTAAAGCCGAGGCCAAAATCCACAGGGGTCTTGTCCTGGGTTTAGCAGTAGCAGTAATTTTTTTCCTTCTTAGTAACTGGTGCAGTGCTGTGATTTTGACTTTCGGCCTGGGAACAGCGCTGATAACACTGATGTTTTTAGCTACTGCTTAGTAATGTTCAGTCTGACGAAGGACTTTCTGTGTCTCATAAGCTCTGGCAGGGAGGAGGGGAAGCCGGGAAGAAGCAGAGACAGGACACTTGACCCAAACTGACCAAGGAGGTATTCCATACCACAGCACGTCATGCCCAGTATATAAACTGGGGGCAGTCACCCGGAAGGGTTAGATCACTGCTGGGCCAGGTTGGGTATCAGTCGGCTGGTGGTGAGAGGTTATATTCTCTTCCCTTGTTATTTCCCTTGTCATTATTATTATTGGTGGCAGCAGCAGTGGTTTGTGTCACACCTCAGCTACTGGACTGTTCTTATCTCAACCTGTGGGAGGTACATTCTTTTGATTCTCCTCCCCATGTGTCCGGGAGCGGGGGGAGGAACTGGGGGGGAGTGAGCGAGCAAGCTACGTGGCAGACTGGACTTAAATCAGGTCAGGTCATCAGTAGGTTGGCTTTCTCTCCTGTCTGCCATCCAGCTGCTACATTAGTGAGTCACGTACATCTGCAGCCACAGTCACTTCTGCTCAGGAGAGGGAACTGGATGCGTCAAAAGCCTTGCTTTGCAACAGGCGTTTCACTATGTCTCTTTCATGCCTGACCCATCACTGCTCTACCCCTGTCCATCAACATCAACTGCTCTACCCCTGTCCATCAGTTCCGTAGCCCCATCATAGAAGGCCACCAAATTGGTCAGGCAGGATTTCCCCCTAGTGCTGGCTGTCACCGAGCACCTTGTTGTTTTCCATGTGCCTCAGCATGCCTTCCAGGACAATCCGCTCCAAGATGTGCCAGGCACAGAGTGAGGCTGACTGGTCAAAAATCATACTACTAATAGTCCATTTTCTTCAGCTCAGCACCTAACTAATGCAGTACAGTTTTGGAAAGGAAGCATGAAAGAAAAAACAGAGCTGCCATGTAACAAACATCTTTGCCTTATTCTTCACAACACATTCTTGCTGGCCATGATGACAAAAGCAATTTAGGCCTATTACAGATTAACCACAAATACAACAAAACACAAAGAGTGGATGCAGACTGACACACCACTAAGTAGCCACAGTCTGTAACATTTCTGAATTGGCTAATTTGCTTCAATTTATTAATTCTCAAATTGCATCTGCCTTTCTGTTCGTTTCAGCTGCAGCTCGATGTTGCCCTCCTGTGGGCCAAAAAAAAAAAAAAGGGAGAGCTGTTGTGTGGATTCACACCTTCACCTTGCCAAGAAAAATCTGGGGACGATCCATTCCTTTCCAGCCAAGACAAAGCAAACACAAATGAGTTGGGACCCTGTATATCATGTAAATGTAACATTGTTCTGCACATTTAATCACTTCTGGACTACTTCTGATAAAAGTTTGCTCTCGATCAGCCATAGGAATAAACATCTGCACCTTGTCAAATCAGCCACAGCTCACATTAGTATTCATGCTGACTTTCTTCCAGCTGGGCGAAGAGGAGATACGTGAAGATTGCTGGAACAAAAAAAAAAAAAAAACAAAAAGCAAAACCCAATTACTCTTCAGTTATTTCAGCAGGTTTGAATGGCAGACTGATTTTTATTCTTTTTTTTTTTTTTTCCATCCTTTGCTTCATGACAGTATGGGTGGCCCACAATGGGGTCTTCAGTTTTGAGGACTCCCAAGCAAAAACTATTTTTGCTTCCAGTCTGATGAATGCCTCTCCCTTGCCTATGCTGGGATGAATTTCTCTGCACAGCCTCATTATAATACACTTCCCATGTTTTTGCCACTTGGGAACTGTAAGTCCCTATTTCTGTAACAGACTGCATTTGGGATCCATGTGAATTTTGAATTGTGACTGAATTCATTTGGGTATAGCAGGTATTTAAGTTGGTCTCCAGTTTGTATTCCACTTCATGAGGATGAGATAAGGGGCAAATTCCCCACCAACAGGAGGCAGGAAATGCTCCAAACCCAGTAACTTGTGAAACACAGACAGCACTTAAATACTGATAAACTAATAATTGAACTCTTTGTACCTGAAGCAATGGCCAGGAGACAGGACGGAAATACCTGGGCTATGTAAGAAAAAACAGTACTGCTTTCCTTGTGCACGATGCATGACTAGTGAGAACCCTGATAAACACAGAAAGTAGGGTTTGTTTTGTTATTTAAATTGATAATTGATCATTTGTTCTGCATCAAAGCCCCTAGGGAATTTTTCATAGTGCTGTCACCGCTGTCATTCCAACAAGGTTGACTCCCTTAGACTCTGCTAGGACTTGCACAGTGCTAAGGGAAGGAAATGGTGCTTGAGGCAGCCACAGGCAGAAACTTACCTTCAGTTTCTGTTATCAGACCAGCACAGCTCAGTTCTGGGCCAGGGTCACTGAAAACCTCAGGGAGAGATGGTCTTCCTGCCTCTGAAGTGAGACTGTCCTTCCCAAGATGACACTTAACGGCAACCTGGAGCATAATCACCTTGGAAAAGGCTCAGATATCCAGGTAATTTATTTTCACTGAAGATTCAAGTTTCCCATAGCATTGCTTCAAATGAAAAAGGAGGATAAATCCTTAGTAATAGTTTGACTGTACATGTAGCCAAAATGAAGCAAGAAGTTGAGTAGTCTTGGATCATTGGCAAAATGTACCTTTGAATTCAGAAATGGATTTGTGGCTGTGTTTGAGGGTTGGTATAAGTCAAACCAACTTCTCAAATCCAAACATAACCTCAAACTGAGGAAATTGAGGTCAGACAGTTGTGGCTTGGGTTCATGTCTAGTTGCTACCAACTAAAAGGTTTCCCCTCTCAAAAACAGAGTGCTAATGATCAAGCAACAATCCAAATACAAACAAGAAAGAAGCAGCGAGAAAACATCTGGAAGCAATACTGGTAGGAAGAGAACATGGAGACGTGGCCAAATGCTTCACTGCCAAAAAGGAAGAAAAAAAAATATTTTATGACAAGGGGCTTTTCCCTGCCTGTGTTTAAATATCACCAACAGAGCATCTGTGTAGAATAAAAGACTAGGAGAGAAAGTACATATGTGGTTTGTGAATGAGGAAAAAAGAAACTGCTGGAAAAACAACTCCAGAGTAGCTAAGGAAAAGGCAGCTGATTAGCATGCAGTCAGTTGAGATTTCCACAATAAATAGCATAATCAACATTCATATACATCTGTCCAATAAAGCCTGTTAAGAACCACCATTTTTCCTTAACAATAGCCAAGTTTATATCAGAAATTACCATGCACCAGCAAACAAAGTAAAATTTCTGAAATCTTTCTTGCCACAATCAATCTGTTGATTAAACATCAGGATAATGCAAGTAGTCAATGAAAGCCACTGGAAACTTTTACATTAACGCTCAGGCTATGGTGGCTGCTGACAAAATGAATTTAAATGAATTCCAGAGACCATCTGGCAAAGAAAGTATGTTGAAGCAGATGGAAATTTTTAAAGCAAATCTTTGCATTTCCTGAAGAGGTAATTTTGCTCAGGCTTGTTGCTGAAGAAAAAAAGAGGGGAATAAAAAAAGAGCTACATTTCACTGTCCTGCCCAGCTTCAACAGTACCATTGCTCCATATTCCCCAACCAGTTCTTACACACACCTTCAGGGCAGATTTCCAAATATTAGGAGATGTCAGAGATGCAGCACAAATATTTACTCTGTTCTGCAAGGTAGAAAGTGAGGAGCAGTAAAACGGAGGCTTGTTACGTGTCAAAAAAAAACAGATTCATGTTGCCAAGAACAGCCAAGGTTTGGTTTCCACTTCCCAGCTCCCAACATCGTTCTACAGGAGGCCAAAGCTCCCATCAGGGCGGGGAGAGCTCCTGTCCAGCTGCAGGTAGGTGTCCTCAGGGACACATGCTTTGGCACATGCCTTTGAGCTAAGAGTCTTCCTCATTGGTTGCAAATAGAGGAGCTAAGAGTCTTCCTCATTGGCTGCAAATAGAGGAGCCAAGACCCCACACAAAAGTCAGGATACAGGAAAATATGTTGCCTCTACAAACTGCCTTCAGAAGAGCTGGTTCTGCGACTGAAAGTCCATTTAACCTACTGTCAAACTATATAATGGAGCAAGGCACAAGTTACTGCCTCTTTCCAGTCCTGCTTAGAGTTTCACAGGCTTTACTCTTCCTCTGAATCACTTCAGCTCTAGAAGTCTTCCAGTTAAAAAGCCATTTCTGAAAGTAGCTTCAACTAAATGACAATTTGAATATACTACACACAGATGTTCATTTGTCCTTTATAGCACATTCCTTGATGGATATATACTTCTCATACATCTGGGAAATTAAACCTGACCAAAGAAGTGAAGAAACTGTGAGGAGGTGAGATCCAGTGAGTAAGCAGCTGTTTTATTAGCAGCCATACAGCTCTTGATTTAGAGGCCTCATTTACTCAGAGCTGAGGAACATCACCTCTGCCTAGTGCTATACATGTCAGGACAGAAATGGCAACAGGACATTTTTATTGTAGCTTCCCAAATATGCCATCCGAGTTCAATGAAGCTGAACAGGTGACAGAGGAAATGGATCCTCTGGCAGCAGTGTAGCAGCCCTGTCCCTCACATCCACACCTCCTCTTTAGCTCCTGCAGCAAGGATGGTTGCCAAAGGAAAGCACAGCCATGAAAACAAACAGGTTTCCCAGCGACTGCCCAGCAGCTCCACATGCACACCGAGCCTGCTCCGCAACTCTAAACTTTCCACCGATTTGATGAAAGCCTGGTTTCTCCAGAACTGCTCTGTACTTTCAAAACTATCTGGATTGTCAGATCTGTATTCATTCCTGGCCAAGAATGACCTCTTAAGATAAATACAGCATGACTTACCCCGCTGACAGCCCAGCTGTGGTTGAAGAGTGCTGTAGGATAACCAGAGCATCCAGCAGGACACTGGAGACCAGCGGTGCGGCATTTGTGAAACAGTGCTGACACGTGGCACAAGAGCAACAATATGTACCTTCAGATTCCAGCAACATTTATTTCCCCCTGACTCCAGAAGTCTGCTTTGACCTGACTCATTACAAGCAACCACAGAAGTCCCTGGGTAATTAAAGATACATTCTACATTTTCCTCTTACAGGAGAGAAGGTTCTTAACCCTTTATGGTCCTTTGGATTTTAGTTCAGTTAAGAATAGCAGAACCTTAAGTAGCCACCAAACAAGGTAAGGATATTTTGCTGTATTAGTCATTAAGGCTAGTTTAGGGATTTCTCTGTTTTCCAGTTACTATTTTAAAAATGCTATTCCTACTCACACCTAAAAAGGAAATCCCACAGCACAAAAAGGTTTCATGTAGATAGAAACAGTAACTTTTCAGCTCACACAGAAGAGGAAGTTAGTAATCTCTAATAAGAAAACAATTCTGCAGCTGTATTTTCTGATCGATCACACCCGTAAATTCAAATGCCAATCCAAAAAACTCAAACTGGCTTTACTGAGTAAGAAATTGCCTCTTCCCTAGAAGACTTTGTCAACAAAATTACATTGAAACAACTGAACTCTGCCAACAGAGAATTTATGAGATAGAAAGTGAAATCTCTGTGCTATCAGAGTCAGCGGCTTAAGATCCAGTCCACAGCAGGTAAGGGAAATAGAATGATTATTAACAATGAATATTTATAAAACATAATAGCCCTAGCATTTTACAGTTTTAGGGTGTAAAATGCAAACCATTTTTCCATGTTGTCTTTTCCTCTGCAGCCTGCAAACCACGTAAGTGGTTAACATACTTCCTGAAGCATACAAAGAGTTTCCATTTGAATTTTCTCTGCAAAGTTGACTAAAAAAACAGTTTACTACTCATTTTGACCAAAATGAGTAGGCAAAGCCATCAAATTAGAGCTGATAAAAATGGCTCTATCCATCTACCTCTTATTGTTAAATAACTTCAAAAATGGTTCCGTGCCAATACATTTTTTAATAAAGTTCTAGGAAGCTCTGTATTCCTTTTTTGACATGGCTTTGACAAGGTGCAACCAAACACATATGTCAGTGACCACTTGGAATAGCTGACAATGTTTTTTTCAGGACTAGAGATATCAAACCATTTAAAAAAAAAAAAACAAATCCAACAAAACAATGAAAACTAAAACCTGGGTTTCAATTTTTGAAACAGTAAGCAATTTCAAAGAAACAGAAAAGATGACATTTTAATTCCAGGCAGTAACAGTTATTTCCTCACATCCAAATAATTAGCATGAAGACTTGGAAGAGGGGTCCCATCCTTCCAGGTATTTCATAATTAACCACCAGCACCATACTGAAATAGCATATCCAACTGACATCTAGGAAAACAATAAGCAAGTTATTTGTTCCATCATGTAGTAACTCAGCCTCTATATATTAATATTCAAACAACAGTATATAATACAGAAATAACATTTCATTAGAATGTCAAACACATGCATAAATACCAGGTGTAACAGGATTGTGCAGAACAGGGAGATGGAGGGCTCCCTGCAGACAAGACAATGGAAGGAATGCTTCCACAGCATTGCATTGCCTGGTGTCACTCTTGGCTCCCAGAGTCTGAGATCTTGGTTTCATACCAGAAGACAATCTTAGAAACACACAGAATAGGAACAGGGAAGAGAGCCCATACTAGACATCAGTTTGTTGGGAAAGTTTTGTCTTATTACTTGCTCTACACATCAAGCTGGTAGAGAGCTCTGTCTGGAATTTGAAGCATGTGCCCTCTTGCAGACCCCTCCTGTTCTGCTGCCTTCAGACTGGAGCAGGGCTGCTGGGAAGGTGGTTGGATGAATCACGGATGCTTGTTTGGCTACTGAGTCACTCAGCCAGAGGTCAAAGCCAAGACTGTAAACGGAGACTCTGCAGTCTCTTCCCAGATCTGTTGCCAAATGGTATGAACAAATAAATTTTCTGAGCCTCAATTTTCTCATCTACTTGCAAAATACTTTGATGCATTTAGATGAAAGACTATACAACTACTGCCCCATTACCAGACACTTTAATTCTCTCTCAGGTTATAAACTGCAACTTCTACTTAAAAATGTGGGTGTACATAGTTTTTTATGTATACATGCACAAATGCACATAGCCAAATATAAACATTACTAGTCTTGAATTCTAAAATTATACCTTAAATATTATGGTTTGTTGCACCTGTTATTTCTATCCTAAATAATTTTTATTATACATGCTCCATCCTATCTTTAATAAGTATCTGTAAAATTAGATTTTGGATGCAGGATGGCAGACAGAGTATAAAGAAACTATTTTATCTTCAACTTCTACTCACCAGGAAGAAGTACATAAAAGGCAAAGTATTTTTTTCCTTCCACTGTCTCCATTTGCTCATCCTTTTATTAACTAGGTTAAATACTTTAACCTCCCCAGCAAAGTACAGAAAAGAGTTTATAGAAGAGACATATCAAAAAATTAAATTGAGAAAGGTCATTTCCAAGGCTTAAGTCAGATGTGCAGAAATTCAGCAATCTGCAGGCATGGCCCCAGAATAGATCTCACAATTTTATTGTTCATATATAGAGCTATTTTAATTATGCTATAAGTAATGTTAGTTCTGTTTTATCTGAGTTTTAAAAATCATTCTTGCAAGCAGCCTTAAGTAACCATCAAACAAATCAAACTATGTTGTTGTCATATATTTAGTCAATACGTACCCAAGATAGCAGAATAAATGTCCAGAAGCTTAGCAGACAGAAGGCTATTGTGGAACTACCCAAAACTCACTCTTAAATTACAAGCATTTTTTTATTGCTATTATTATTCTTGGTTTAAGTTTAGTGAATTTGAAATTCTTAACAGCCTTCTGCCCCCAGTTTCTATAGAAAATAAGCACAGAAAGAACCATTAAATACTGCAGAGGGCTTTCTTTGATTTAACCGAACCATAAAGCACTCCAATCTGTATAGGTCAGCAGTGTAGTTCATAGTTCTAAGGCTCCTTCAAATAATTTCCTGAGCGATAAACAAGTACAAGATCAACACTGTGCAAACTCATTAGTTCACTACCTATGCAAGTCTTTACAGTCTTGAATCTTTTAGTATTCAAAAAAGGGAGAGGATAGTTTTTCTCTTATATTTTGTTTCAATATATTTATTTCTGAACTGAAAGAGGGATGAAGGCAAAGAGAGGAACGAGAGCTTGAAGTAGCACACCATGAAGAAAACATGTTCCACATTTAAGTAGCATTTATATTGCCAATGGTACTGGCTGTGCTGTTGGAGTGTTTTCTGTTTTCCCACAACACTCTATTATTAAGAAAAACATTCATAATTCAAAACTTAGGAGGATGTTGGAAAGCCAGCTGAAAAGGATGAATATCCACTTTATCAAGGTCTATTTTACACAGAGGGCTACCTACCAACATGCTGAACTAAAGCCAGGTGGGAACACAGAAGCTCTGTATCTACAACCAGTTTCCAGGAATCCGAGAGAAGTGAAATGTTTAAAAAAGTGGTAAGGAAGGACTGCAGGCATCTCTGTAATCGCTTTACCAGTGGACCACAGGCATTTAGGAAAATACTGGATTCAAGAAAGAAGTTGGCAAAAACCATGGATAAATGCCATGTCTGAGTACTCTGCTTATATCATGAGACATTCCACCAAGAAACACATATAAAAGGAAGCACTGTAAAGTCAGAAAATAATAAATAAAAGTTATCTAAAAGCTGATGACAAGGAAACAAAAAGTAAGCTTAAGTTGGGGGTAAGAGGAACCTAGAAGTTCCTATCAGTTGCCTTTCAAATAATCCTGTGTTTTGTGTGGGCAAATGTGATAAATGACAGCAGAGGCATCTGTTGGGAATTCAGGCCCTTAGAGCTGAAAATAAAAGACAGCAACATATCTGATCACTTCTAACATGCTCAGTATATTTCACTGTCCAGTATGGCTTGGCAATGGGACTGAAAAAAGACACTACACTTAATGATATTTTTATCATGAATCGTAGATTCGTAATGTTGCCACTACCTTATTCCACTGCCTTGCACTTCTTCTAAACTTGTTACCTGTACACGAAGATTCAAACTTTATTTTGCATACAATCACTTAGGTCTATTATGGGGAAAAAAGTTTTACTTCTTTCCTTTTGAAAAGCAAAACTGAGTCCCAAACCAGTTTTCTTCAGTAGTTTTTCTCAGATCTGCAAACTTTGTTGGGGAAATGAAAACATGATTAGGAATAAATACTCTTTATCTCTTCTTAGATATTTAAAAAAAAAAGATAAAAAAATAAAATAAAAAGATAGCATTTGCTATAAGTTTTTATCCTGAGCAAATAAGCTGTGGAAGACATTCAGTCTGGAGGAGGTTCCTTAGCTTGTCTTTGAAGAAAAGAAGTAGCATTTTAACACAGCATGCTCCACATAAAATCTTCAGCTTGAAGATAAACACATCAAACTGAAAGAACATCACTATTTTTACATACAGGAAAGATAAAAAAACAACCCTCATTTATAAAACTAACTGTACAGTAGTGGTCTTTATGTATGAGTTACTTGTAATAAATACCAGGGTATCCTTCTCTAAAGTTTCTTTGTCAAGTAAGGAAATACTTTCCAGCCTTGTGAGACCAATTCCTTTTGCATTAGCAAACAGTTACAGTTTTATTTTGTGCATATTTAGCTCCATTATTCAAAGAAATCAATTTTTTTTTCTTTTTTGTTTCTGAAAATGTCCTTGTAGAATTAATTTTGCTTATTCCAGAACTCCTATACAGGAAATTTATATTGGAACACTTAGATTATGTATTTTATCTATTTCCCTGAAAGAAAGAAATGTCCACTTCTCATGTATTCACACATTTCTATAATTCTAGTGATTTACATTGCTCAAGAACTGTCCTGGTTTCCTTCATTCCCCAAGTTAAAGACAAACAATAAAGAGTGTGGTAGAACACTCCAGATCAGTGCTGTGGAAGAACCACATAGAGTATGCTATCAGCCTCCTCTCTCTCAGGGCCTTTGCTCCATCTCAAGCCTATGGCTATTCTACGGTTGCAGGCTGCTCCTATACAGAAACAGATGATGTTTCTGTACATCAGAAACAGAGTGCTCTCACTGGATTTCTAAAATACCAAGACAAGAAAAGGTTCAGTCTCGCCCATAGGCAAGGAGGATGTTTGAATTCCAATCTGTAAGAGCCAGGTGGTATTTCAGCATCCTTTGGGATGTCTTTCATTCAACAACTGTCTTATTTACCATAGATGTGGAGCTTGTCTGGGAAAAACAAGACAAAATTATGGTGGACATATGTCCTCTTAATCCTTGGCCTCAGTGGTTTCAACATAAAATTGCACAACCTGCTTTGAAGGAAGGAGATAAATTGGCACTTCAGGTGCAAATATCTGCAAAATTGTTATCAGCTCTCAGGTATGTGCAAGTAAAGGACACTCAGAAGTCATACACTGTCATTCCAGCTGAAATTATTACTTACATCAGTAACTTCCATTCTCAAATGCAGTTAAGTTTCAATTCCTACATTAAATGTGAGAAAACTACCCCTCCTTATACTTGTTTCTTTCCTGCTATCTTTAACAACTTACTTGCCATGGAGTTTTAATGCCAACCATAAGACTTCGCAGGCATTAGAGCTACATGTAGTATTGCATGGTGGGGGCCCTGTCAGGTAATGATGACTAGGTTGGAAGTTTGGCCTTTTTTCTGAATATATATACTTTAATGTTACCTTGCATTTTTGATTGCACATGAAGAAAAGACCCTTCAGGAATAAAGTCTGCAACCAGGAGTTCTTCCCATTTGTTTCTTTTTTTAGTATTAAGGAAAGTTAAATGTGCATTAAAATAGGTCTTTACGCTGCAGTATTTTGACAACATTCCTCAAGTGACTCTTTAGGGTTCTGGTCATAAAATATTTCATGTAGGGAGTAGTTTTGTTGTCTTACTGGCTCAAAAGCTTTTCTCTCCTCTGCAATACAATCTGAATTTATTTTCATTTTTTTATGAGCTTCTGATTCACAGCATTTGAATGCTGCTACAGCTTTATAACGTGATTTTGCTCCCTTCAGACTAAAAGTAAATAAGAGTGGGAACAACTTGCCAAAAATGGATGTTTTATTTGCTTAAACAACTTTTCAATAACACCTGCACAGCTATTTTGGAAGCGTACTGGTATCCACATTCAGCCTTTTACATCTGTCTTATCCAACTTCAGGCAGATTATACCTACCTGATGAAAAATGCAGTGTTTTCTATATCCCTATGTTCAGCTATAGAACATCGCATTTTCCTGCTTTTGCCATTTGAATGACTTATATGGATCGATTCGATTCATGGAAAGTTCACATTCCCCTTGTGTCAATGATATTTAAAAGAAAAATCAAACCTTGCCTGTATATTTTCTGTGCACCATTGTTTTCAGAATAAGGGAAACACTTTTTTCAGTCTGAGCAGCTCATTGAAAAACATCCTCTTTGTAGAGCAAGACCAACTTACAGACAGGCTACAAAAAAGATAAAGCATGCATTTGTGTTTCTACACACATACACATATATAAGTAATGATGAAGGCTAAAAAGCTCTGACTAAATACATACCACAACACCAAAACACTGCAGCAGTCACCTGCTCCAAAAGCCACCAGTGATGTCACAGATTGGGATGAAAGACTCACCTGTGGGATCTGAGAAACTGCACTCACCAGTGGCCCTCTGTCTCCATCTCAGATCATTGGCTGTATAAACTATGAGGAAAAAAGTTCAATTGGGAAATATAATCTGTGCTTTTTAACAGAGCATAACTCAGTTGTACTTGATATACAACAGCTCCCTAGTTCTGATCCTAACGCATCTCTCATTGCCACTGTAGTTTAAAACACTTTAAAATAAAGTTCCCTTGTCTCTGCCTTCCCTGCAATTGCCTGCATTTATGCAAATACTATGCCTTTTGCTTGTTTGCTTTTTGTCCCTGCTGGAAAGCTGACATTTGGCAAACACATGAGATATGAAGGGAGCACAGTTTGGATGGAAAGTGATATGCATGTGTATGCCTGAGTGATGGGGACACAGGCAAGGAGTCTTGAAGAATAAAAAGTTCATACCTCATATGTGACTGAAGTACAACAACTGAGAATTTCCTTTTTTCAAGCAATGCTGTCAAGATCTCCATTGTACAATTCATTATTACACAGTGAAGACAAGTCTGAGATAGTTGGATTTGGAAATTTTAAGGCAAAGTGCTATTTTATATACCAGGACCTGCCCTACTTTACATGGCACATGTTTTAAAGAAGGACCAAACACTTGAAATAGCTCCCTGGTGAATCACAGTTTGCAAAAGTGATCCAGAGATGACAAGTCTCTAAATTTGGATGTGCCAGAAGTTCATCTGCCCTCCTCCTACATGCACCCAGTACTTCCAGAGATTAAAAACTAGCTTTTAGTAGCTCATACATAATACTTTTTGCCTCAGCTTCTCACACATTGTGTTTACTTAATGCTAGAGAATGTTCCTTAAAATAATGCAATGGCCTTGTGCTTCTGGGACTTGAAACTCATTAAGGGACATCAAATCTTACAGTAATGCGTTCAGTTACACCATGCCCAAGTTAAAAGTCCCTCGGGGGGAAGGGAGGGGAGGGGTAGTTAAATCCCCCAAAATCCTTATCTCCTGTAAACTCAAGAGACTTGTTAGAATTCAGAAGGTAAAATATCGAAAGTGTTGATCCTTACAAAGCACACTCCATCTTCTCCAAGCTGTTTAAACACATCTTGAAGGCAAAAAGCTGGATCCAAATACAGCAAACCTCAATTTCTCTATAATCAGTGCGGTGAGTGCAACCTGGGATTGGAGAAGGATATAGCTGGCCCTCTCAGGTACCCTCACCAACTCCATCTCTCCATCCACACTGCTGCCACAAGAGGGATGGACAAAACCTATCATTCTCATATTAACAGCAGCAGTTGCAATTGAGTAACTGTTATCAGTCACCAAGTTACTTTAAGGAACAAAGACCTGAGCAGTTACTCTGTTAGTTCTGTTGCTATTACACATGGAAAAGATAATTTATTTTATATTTGTGGAAGAATATCCTTTAATTGAAAACTGGAAATTACTACTTTATAAACAAAGTGGAAAACAGTGAGGTTGCAAACCTTTTCACACACTGCCAGTGGATGACTGCATGTTATGAGAGCTAGCAACACAAGTCTGAGAAAGCTTAAAGCCTTAAGTGTAATTCAAACACACTCTGAAGGGTAGGTCATGATATCTTAAGGAATTACGGGTGGCAAATCATCTCAAAAGCATTGCTCAAATTAACCGCCATTCCAAATGAGATCACGAAAATGCAATGTCTTCATGCCCTCTCTGTACTACAGATTTTGAAGGAAGAGGCTTATACTAAATTTGCTTTGCTCCCTTCCTCCTCTCTGCTCCTCACTCCCCAAATAATGCAGAAACAAAACGGTGTGAAGCAATTAGTAGTTAAGCAACTCCTTTCACAAGTAAGCAAGATTCTTAGAAATCAAATTCTAGTTTCAAGCCATAAGACTAGATCCTGAAGAAATCTGTTACTATGCAACTATGCACCTTCCTTGCCAACTTCAGGCACCCTGAGACATTCAACAGCTGTAAACCAGCAGTAAGTAGTACAGGCAGGCGCAAAGGGAACAATATTCAGAACCCAATTTTTTTTTTTTTCCCCAAGAAAATGCAGTTTTCTTAAGTGCCAAGCTGCCGTAGCATCACCCAAAGCCCTGTCTGCAATATGGCAAACATCCTTAACACTGGCCAGCCTCTCAGCTTTGCTACTTCTGAAATTGCACTTATGCCAATAAAGGCTGTGACCATGCTGACTGAAATCTTATTTTTGAACTGTTGCCTTACTCTACAAAATATCTTAATTCAAAAATGCTTTATCAGATTGCTGACCTTATATTTGATTCATGTGCAAAATAATCCCATGAGGCATAAACACTGCCAAAACAGCTTTTCTGAAGTGAAGCTTTAACAGCTCAATGTCCATGTGGACACCAATGATGAGCAGTGTCCCTCAGGGTAAGTCTTGGAACCTATCCTGCTCAACATCTTCGTAGACAACATGGACAGTGGGAGGAGTTGCTGAAGTAAAGTGCAAGGTCTTACATGTGGGTCGAGGCAAACCCAAGCACAGTTACAGTTTGGGCAGAAAAGTGAATCAAAGAAGCCCTGTGGAGCAGGACTTGGGGGTTTTGATTGACAAGAAACCAAAATGAGCAGCAGTGTGTCCTCGCAGCCAAGAAAGCCAGCCCTATATGGGGTAATATCAAAAGGAGTGTGACCAGCAGGTCGAAGGGGGTGATCCTGCCCCTCTGCTCTCATGAGACCTCGTTAAGAGTACAGTGTGCAGTTCTGGTGTCCTCAATGTAAGAATATAAAGTTGCTGGAGCCAGTCCAGAGGAGGGCCACGACAATGATCAGGGGGTTAGAGCACCTCCTGTATGAAGACAGAATGAGAAAGTTGGGGCTGTTCAGCCTGGAGAAGAGAAGGTTGCATGGAGACCTCATAGCAGCCTTCCAATATGTGAAGAGGGCCGTAAGGATGGCAAAGAGGGACTCTTCATCAGGGACTGCAGCAATAGAACAAGGGGTAGTGGGTTAAAACTTTAACAGGGGAAGTTTAGGTTAGATATAAGGAAGTTCTTTACTGTAAGGGTGGTAAGGCACCGTAACAGGTTGCCTAAAGAAGTGGTAAATGCTGCATCCCTGGCAGTGTTCAAGGCAAGGTTGGACGGAGCCTTGGGTGACATGGTCTAGTGAGAAGCATCCCTGCCTGTGGCAGGGGGGTTGGAACCAGATGATCTTAAGGTCCTCTGCAACCCTAACCCTATGATTCTTAGATCAATCTGGCTCCCAAACTCTACTGAGATTTGACACAGTCCCTCCTCATTTCATCCTCTCCCTTCAGCCATGAAATGCATTAAAAGACAGCCATCATCCTGTAAGTGGGATGTATTTCTACAGATCTTAAAAGCTATGCCAAATGGGAACATAATTACAGAAAGAAAAAAAAAAAAACTAGCAAATATAATATTTTGCTGAAGATAAAAGTATCTCTTTCTAGTGCATTTAAAGATTGAGTTGTACAAAAGAACAAGGTTCTTCAGTACTGTTGAGCAAGACCATCTGCTTCATTAGATTTAGAATAACTTTTTATAGTAAGATAAAGTACTTGGGAAGCCATGTTGGAAAGTCATTTGTAGTGACACTTTTACCATATGGGTACCACAAAATCCTGCACCATCAGTTCTCATTTCACTTTTAGTGTTGGCTGGAACCTAACTTTCTGTTAGAGACCATCTTTCCTGGCACTAGCTAGAGGGAAGAAACAACTGTGACTTCCTGGCAGTCATAAATTAATTGCTTATTCCTGCAACCCTACTGTTAACTCTACTAGTGCAAATCTCAGCTCTTAGTACTGCCAATATTAACTCTACAAATGCATTTTATTAGGGCTCTGTCCTGTAATTCATGCTCTGCTATGGAATAAAAATAATCCATAATTAAAAAAAAAAAACAGTAGTCAAGTAATTTATCTGACACCTCAGTCACAGGGGGCCGCTGAGACAGGCACTGCCTTCCCTTTCACCCACAAAAAGAGCAGAGCAGCCTACTCTGCCATGCGAGAAAGTGAGGATTCAAGGGTAGTGAAGATTCAAAGAACACTTACTTCTTTCAGAACTGAATCCACTGAACACCACATCAGAAACAAATCAAAGGAAACTGAAATGCATATATTCTTTAAAAAGCTCATTACGGTAGCTGAAAAGAAAAATCTAAACAAATCCTTTTAAGCAGAATAACAAAATAAAGCTAGTACTTGCACATGGGAGGAAGGAATTAAAAGGGTCCTTTCTAGACTTTTCCATCTCTTTAAATGTCTTGGTCTCCTTATGGCTTTCATGCTGCAAAACAGAAACTGTTGTGGAGGTCCTGCATTCAATTAATATTTATTTAACAAATACAGTAGATGTGACGGGAAATCCATTACAAAAGAAAAAGGCATAATCAAACACATTTCATTATTATTGCCTCACTGAAAATGAATCTTCTTTTGGCTTGTCATAGTTTTATTCAAAATGAAGTGACAAATATATGTTGGAATTATTTGTTGCGCAGCGATGTTAAAGAAGATTAAATGTGTAAAATCTACCAAATGTCCTGAACATTGTTTAGTAGTAGAGTTGGAATGGTTCATGGATAAGAAATGAAACTGAACTGTAATCAGTCTCCTTTTGGTAAAAACTATTAAGAAATCTTTTGCCCATATACTGCTCTTCCACCCCTTACCCACACCACAATCTCTTCAAGTACTTAACAGTGAATAATAAAGCTAGATGAAAGTGGAACAAATCAAAATCTTTAATAACATCTCATCTGTTGTAAAGCACTTTTATAGCCTTGTACTCCTGAAGTTTCCCAATACACTGATGGAATTAAGGCTGCTGCTTTCTTCCTGATGCAGGTATCAGGAAGGTACTGATGACAGGGGGAGGGGGGAAGCAATCTGCAAAAGAACTTCCTGAGTGCTACAGGATTGTATTTTTTTGGAGTTTTTTTCCCCCAAGAAAGCTCCTCATAACAGTAAACTGTAACTGAAATATTATTCTGTTTTGAGTTAGCCTAAGAGATCAAAGGAAAATGCTCAGAAAAAGGAGATTAACAAAAGACACATTCATTCTGAAGGCCTGAAGATCTTCTTATCTGTAAATTATGCCTAAGCACAGGCAGTAGAGATGTCCACTAAGACAAGAGATATCAGTCTCCAAATATTAGCCTGAAACAGAGAAAAGCGGACAGTATAAACAGAAATTAAACCAAAGCAACTTCCTGTGAAAAGCCATTCCTTTTCAAGCCAGCCCATTTTAGTACATTATTGAAGTTACTGCATTTTGACGCATCTACTTCAGCATAAGTTTAAGTATAAATACAACCAACTCCTCAAAACAGCAGAACAGGGATATATGCAGACACTTATTTACGATAAAAGAATAATATTTGAAGTCTTCCAGCTCCAAATAAAGCTTCTTTTTAGGGGATGTGATACAAAGCTTCTTCAACTGTTAGCAGGTAAAAAGTGAACTACTGCTCTGATCATCAAAAATCCTCTATGTAAAAAAGCAAGGTTGGTATAGAAAACAAGAAGCATTCATCCTCCTGAAGTCATTCTGAAAGTGTAATGCAAGGTTTGGTATGCGGGCAGAAAGTCATATAAGAAAAAAATTCAAGTAACACAGCAAATAAACTAAAAACTGACACTTACAGAAACCTCCAATTTAAATGTATGAACACCACCTTAAAAATATTCGTCAGTAAATATTATTTCTGTAACAATGGCAACATGCAAAGAAACTACCTAATACAGCAAAATAATAAAAAATTCCTAATAAAGCAAAAGCTGTTATATTAATTTAAAATTACCCTTTATTTTTCACAAGTTTTTTCAAAACACTATGCCTTTTGGCACAGTAGACTTTGAGATAGTTAGCTTCAAGTTTCTTTAAATTACAAACAGTAGATACAGTAGGAATATTTTAAACCAACTTCTTTAAAATAAATGGCAAGACCCTTAGCTTTAAAAGAGACAGACTGCAACCACTTCATTTTCCTGATAGAAAATTCAAGTAATTTTAAGAGTACAAAACTGTCTTTATAAAACATCCTATTATTAAAATTTAAGTGACATTCTTAAAAATCAAATTTCAGTATCAGTTGGGTGCAATTACACCTTTAGAAAAATAATTCATTTAAATGAAGGTCACTTGGTGAAGATAGATAAGTAAATTTTTAACGTAATAAGTCTTCGAACCAAAAGATAAACCATGTTTTCTTAGCTAAATTATTTAATCCTTGCTCCATCTAAGCAATTAATTTTTTCATGTAAAGGTATTAATTTCAGTATTGAAAATGAATTAAGAAAATGGGCTTACTGATATTTTTCCCTTCAACATGTACCAGCATATGACATTACTGCTTATCCCCAACAACTGCATACAAAATTCACTTGATTTTGGTTTTATGCCGTGGTTTTTAATTGGTTGGTACCAAACATATACACCACAAAAACTTCAGCTGCATTACTTTACTGAATGAAAACCACAATAATTTTTTTTTTCAGATAATTTTGTATCTACAGTTTATAGGGTTTTTTAAACAAAGAAATGGATTCATCATAAAATGTTTTTCCATTTTCCCTCCTTACCTACTCTTTAAGACAGCAGAATGGAAAAACAAGCAGGACATGTGAAGTTTGTAACTCAAGGCTCAGAGCAGACATTGAGAGATCTTCATAACAGTTTGGAACATTTTTTTTTTCATTCTTTTAGCCCAAAGTAACTTTGTTGTCTAGGAATAGAAACAGTTTCTTTTATCACCATCTTCCAGGAGAAATCTATAAATAAATGTTTATGTAAAGAACAAAACACTGCCGTTGAAGAGGGCAAAAAAAAAAATTAAGGATCAATAAATGATACTGCAATGTATCTTGTGCCATTCAAGATAGGAAGTCCTTCATGTAAATGAGTAAGTCTTCCGGGATGCATGAAACTCCATCCTTTCCTGGGAGACTCAATAGAGCAGTTGTACCTAAGAAACTTACATCCACCTCCCTGCAGTAAAAATAGAGACAAAACAAAACCCCAAACATTTACTTTGTGTTTTAATAAAGTTCAATTTCATTTATCCACAACTTGAAACATTTTGCTTTTACTAACAGGCTGCTAACAATTTTTTTTTTTTTATTTTCTACTATACCTACTAGCAAGGTGGTTAAATTACACCATCTTCAGAGCAATACATAACAGACACACATTTAAAATCAATTTGCTTTGCTTTGTTTTAGCATTTGCTGGATAACAACTTATGCAAGCAGCAACTCTGGCAAACAGATCTTCAATAACTTTACTGTAGATGATACCAGAAACAAGCAAATCATGTTCACAGGCCTTGTTCCAGGACTGCAATCCTGTCCTGGAGAGTGTTTAAACAAGTCTTAAATAAATTAATCCAGCTGTTGCTTTCAAACTGAAGTTGTGTTTTCTAAAGTAATGTCTGACAAACACATTTATGGGCATGAAGTAGGACTGTGAATAATACAGGTTTATAAACAAAACAGGTTAAGTTTCTCTACTAGTCAAAGCTGGATACTAATGCCACTGCCCTGCCTACCACCATCCTCTAAGGACTGCTTACTTGAATCAGAATATAAAGTAACTTATATCTCAGGAGAAAACCTCAAACAAACAAAAAAAAGGAAAACAGATGAAAATTTTCATTATGTGACTAATCTTAAAAAAGAATCATTTGAAAAGTTGTAAAGAAAAGATATTTGAGTCAATTTGGGACTAAAGTGTTTTGAAAAATTGGTTTTCACTGTACAGAAGCATATCAGAAATGTTAAAAATGAAAATGCTAACATCTCCAAAGTTTTTTTTAACCCCTTCTCCTTCACCATCTGAAATCATTTTGACCAATTCAGCCTGACTGCATCAATAGCTCTGGATCCTGCAATTGAGCAAGTTTAGTATTTATCAAAAAACACCAAGGAATATCTCAATTTGTGATACGCATCTTTTCCTTTTCAACTTGGTCTTTATGTACATCCATTTGGGCTCTAGTTTTGAAATTATATTAAACACTCAAAGGAGATCTTTTTTAAGTCAGTAAATTGTCAACTTACCTGGAAGTCCTCGCCTACTTTGTTGAGAGCAATGTTGATTGTGAATGTAGATGAGTCATGATGAGGTCTGAGCGACCGTTGTCTGTCAGGGCTATATTTTACAACAAAATTCAGTAAAGCAAACCCCTGAAACAAAACAGAGTCAGAATTCAAAATGTGAACTTCCACATCACACAGAAGGTTCTTTGGTTTGTTTGTTTGTTTGTTTTGTTTACAACTGAGTTTATAACACAACATCTATCCATAATTTCTGCTTCATCATGTATGAACTCCCCAACCAAACCAAACAGCATATATTCAGCAATATATTAGAATCATGCCATGCAGAAATTATCTATATAAGTTTTAAACCCATACCTTGGTATAATAGCCAGCGAACACTTTTAGGGTTACAGGTGCAATGAACTCTCTTATGAAATGCAGCCATTCATTATCCAGTCCAATTTGCTTCATATGAATATCATCAGTTGGGACATTTTCATACCCTCCAGAAATACGGCTGTCCTAATGAAAACACCATAAATAACCTTGAAAGATGGAAATGGAATGCTTCTGGCACTTCCACAAAATTTATTTGAAATCTGCAGACTCACAAAACTGCAACAAAGTAATGCTTTAGCTGGCATATGTGAGCTTGCTGTACAGTAATTTCACAGCTAATAACTGTGGAAAAAAATGCTGAACTATGAATGAACAAAAATTGCAACTTTTTTTAAAAGCTGAGTCAACACTGGGATATAAGCTTGTAAATATGGGCCTCCTGAGGTAATGATTTTATTTACTGAGATGTAGTAACTGAAGTTCTATCAGAGATCAAGACAGTACAGGCCTCATCTTGACAGTGTAATAAATAATTTGAAGATAAAAGTATGTTAAAAGGCTTTCTGGAGGCTCCTCTTTGCAGTAAAATAATGAATGGAATTTATCTCATTTCCAAGGTACCACATTTGTGAATACGACAAACATTCCTCCAATTTCAGCCGTAGTTAATGAGTACCTTGAATTTTCTACGAACACAAATACAATAGCTCGTAACATTTGTGAGTAACTGCCCAGGGGGACAACTGTGACAAATTAGCATTTAAGAGGTAAACAAGTAAAACTTCTCTGGACACCTATCCAAGATCAGCCTTGGATAACTGTCAGATAACTACTACAGCAACTGCACAGTCAGTGTCTGAATTTGGTCTGTACTGGGTTTTTTTGACCAAAGGTCTGTATTGGGTTTGCATGCCAAAGCTTTGCCGGCAGGAGACGACTATAGCAGTGGCTTCTGTATGAATCTGCTAGAAGCTTTCCCTGTGTCCAAGAGGGACAACGCCAACTGGCTTCAGGATGGACCTGCCGCTAGCCAAGACCAAGCACATCAGGGACAGTGTTAGCACCTTGGGTTATGTTGGGGATTAACAGGACAGTGCAACAACAACTGCACCTAAGGAAAAAAGTAAGAATGTGAAAGAAACAGCTTTGCAGACGTCAAGGTCAGTGAAGGAGGGGAAGTGATCCAGGAGTCAGGCAGAGCTTCCCTTGCAGCCAGTGGTGAGGCAGGCTGCCCATGGGGATCCATGGTGGAGCAGATATGCACCAGCAGCTCATGAAGGACCCCATACTGGAGCAGGGAGATGCCCAAAGGAGGCTGTAACCCTGTAGGAAGCCTGCACCGGAGCAGGCTCCCAGCAGGACCTGTGGCCCTGTGGAGAGAGGAGCCCATGCTGGAGCAGGTTTGATGCAGAACTTGTGATCCCACAGGGGACCCATGGTAGAGCAGTCAGTTCCTGAAGGATGTACCCCATGGAAGGGACCCATGGTGGAGCAGCTCATGAAGAACTGCAGCCTGTGGGAAGGATACACACTGGAGAAGTTCATGGAGGACTGTCTACCATGGGAGGGACCCCACACTGGAGCAGGGGAAGGATGTGAGGAGTCCTCCCCAGAGGAGAAAGTAGCAACAGAGATGATGATGAACTGGCCACAATCCCCATTCCCTATCCCCCTGTGCCACTGACAGGGAGGAGGCAGAGAACTCAGGTGTAAAGTCTGGTAAGAAGGGAGGGGTGGGGGAAAGTTGCTTTTAAGACTTGCTTTTATTTCTCATTATCCTACTCGGATTACATTGGTAATAAACTGATTCCCCCAAGTTGAGTCTGTTTTGCTTGTGACAGTATCTGGTGAATGCCTCTCCCTGTCTCTATCTTGACCCATGAGACTTCTGTTGTATTTTCTCTCCCTTTTCCAGCTGAGGAGGAGAGTGACAAAGCAGCTTTATGGGGCACCTTATAGCTATGGTCAACCCACCACATGGTTCATTGAGGAACGTCTCTAAATCTACCGAACAAAACAGCTACATGGTAAACTAAAGTATCACCATGAAGGAGATGTCTCAGGTCCTTGGCAATTCTTGGAATGCTTGTTTGTTGCAGTACACTGTGAACTGTAAACTTATAAAGGTATTCACTAATTAGCGTCACGTTTATATAGGCTGATACTTACTTGGTGTCTTCCACCAGACCACTGTCCAAAATGTTCCATTTCTTCTACCAATTCATCACAGGCAGTATCAGAAAATATAGGAAACCAAAACACATCTGGACATGGCTACAAAAGAAAAAAATTTTTTTTTTTTTTAATTACATTCATATTTTCAGTGGAGTTTATTTTTTAGCTGCTAAAAAAAAGGACATCTTCACTTTTCTTGTTCCTTAGAGAATACCAACTGTTCTCATTCAAACCATAATTGAGATACATTTAAATAATTAAATGTTGCCTTGATCCACATGCACATTCTCACAGAATGAATCAAAAACTATGATCTACTTTGTAAGCCATGACCCAGTAATAACAGCTGTATTAGTGTACCCAAATATTCTGTGCCTTGGTTGCCCCGAATAACAACCCTGATCTACATTTGCAAGCTGTTATGAAAAAATTTAAAACTCAACATTGCTTGAAACACAAAACCAATTTATCCCAGCTTTTTAAGAAAGCAAAATCATTAAATCACCTAACTGACAAAGAACTGATCATCCAGCATTGGTACAATTACCATCTAAGAATGGCTCTGGCCAGATCATAGAATCATAGAATGATCATCTAGTTCCAATCCCCCTCCTATGGGCAGGGGCACCTCACACTAAACCATGCCACCCAAGGCTATGTCCTGCCCGGTCTTGAACATTGCCAGCGATGGAGCATTCACCACTTCCCTGGGCAACCCATTCCAGTGCCTCACCACCCTTACAGTAAAGAATTTCTT
>JASSUY010014944.1:0-21242 GCA_032466535.1 Forpus xanthops
AACAGTTCCATCTCCTTTTTATGTTGACGAAGCCAGAACTGCACACAGTACTCCAGGTGAGGTTTCATGAGAGCAGAGTAGAGGGGCAGAATCACCTTCCTCGACTTGCTGATCACAGTCCTTTTGATGCAGCCCAGGATACGGTTGGCTTTCTGGGCTGCAGGAACACACTGCCGGCTCATGTTCATTTTTTCTTCGACCAACACTCCAAGTCCTTCTCCTCAGGGATGCTCTGAACCTCTTCTCTGCACAACCTGTAGCCGTACCTGGGATTACTCCCACCCAGGTGGAGGACCTTGTACTTGGCATGGTTAAACTTCACGAGGTTGGCATCAGCCCACCTCATAAGCATGTCAAGGCCCCTCTGGATGGCATTCTTTCCCTCCAATATATCAACTGAGCCACAGAGCTTGATGTCATCAGCAAACTTGCTGAGGGTGCACTCAATCCTACTGTCCAGGTCACTGACAAAGATGTTGAACAAGATGTTGATGCTAATAGTTGCCTTGTTGCATTGGGAAAATAAAATAAAATGTAAAATAAAATTAAATTAAATTAAATAAAGCAAAATAAATAAAATAAATATAAAAATCAGATAAATAAATAATATATCTTAATCTTCTATGCCAGAGACTATGTCACATTACCCAGCAGTGCTATAGCAACTCGTAAGGTGAAAATGCATTCAATCAGCATAGGCTGAGTAAACTCAATTACCTTTAAATTGTCACTATTTTTAGATTCTGTCTTTCCTTACAATTGTTGTTAAAAGTTCAAGTAAAATATGATAGTACCTCAGCTGTTCTGGATTCAATTTTACTGTGAATAAGAGACATATTGGATAATATTACAGATAGCAAAGCGACCATGCGGCAAAGGGACCAAGCTTCTGTTTTTGCAGGAAGTGTTTCTGTTGGTGCTCATGATACAGTCATGACATTGGTGATGTTTTCAGATGGCTACAGTGCTGCTTTTCTCTAGTCTTTCTTTTTTGATTTCCCCTGGGGAGACCTTGTTCTGGCTGGCAAGTTATGTCATTAATCTCTTTTTTTTTCTCCACGACCACTCATCTTTTCTGTATTAGCTCCTGTTCTTATGACAATCTCACCACCACAGATGTCATCTCACTCCATCTCCCTAGGGGTATGCTGGGCTTTCAGACTGAAATGTCACTATCAGTTACACTTAAGCTACAACAAAATGGAAGAGGATGAGGAAGTCATCCATGGGACCTGAAGAAATCGACCCTCAGGTCCTGAAGGAGCTGGCAAATGAAGTTGCTAAACCACTGTCCACCATATTTGAAAAATTATTGCAGTCAGGTGAAGTTCCCGATGACTGGAAAAAGGGAAATATAACCCTCATTTTCAAGAAGGGGAAGCTGCATAACCAGGGGAATTACAGACCACTCAGTTTCACCTCTATGCCTGGCAAAATCTTGGAGCAGATTCTCCTGGAAGGCATGCTAAGGCACATGAAAAAAACCAAGGTGCTTGGTGACAGCCAGCATGGCTTCACTGAGGGGAAATCCTGCCTGACCAATTTAGTGGCCTTCTATGATGGAGCTATGGAACTGATGGACAGGGGTAGAGCAGTTGATGTCATCTCCCTGTCCTGCATGACATCTTTGTCTCTAAGTTGGAGAGACATCAATTTGATAGGTGGACAACTTGGTGGATAAAGAATTGGCTGGATGGGCACACGCAAACCATTGTGGTCAACTGCTCAATGTGCAGTTGGAGGCCAGGTACTGGTGTTGGGACCAGTCTCATTCAACATCTTTGTTGGTGGCATGGACAGTACGATTGAGTGTACCCTCAGCAAGTTTGCTGATGACAACAAGCTGTGTGGTTCGGTTGATACACTGAAGGGAAGGAATGCCATCCAGAGGGACCTTCACACACTTGTGATATAGGCCAATGCCAATCTCATGAAGTTTAACCAAGGCAAGGGCTCCTACCTGGGTTGAAGCAGTCCCAGGCACACTCATAGTTTGGGTGGAGAAGAGATTCAGAGCAGTCCTGTGGAGAAGGACTTGAGACTATTGGTTGATGAGAAACTGATCATAAGCCAGCTTCAGTGTGTGCTCGCAGCCCAGAAAGCCAAGTGTATCCTGGGCTGCATCAAAAGGACTGTGACCAGCAGGTGGAAGGAAGTGATCCTGCCCCTCTACTCTGCTCTCATGAGAACTCACTTGGAGTATTGTGTACAGTTCTGATGTCTTCAACATAAAAAGGACATGGAACAAGTCCAGAGGGTGACAAGTGGCTGGAGCACCTCCCGTATGAAGATAGGCTGAGGAAGTTGAGTCTGTTCAGCCTGGAGAAGAGAAGGCTGCGTGGAAACCTCATAGCAGCTTTCCAGTATCTGATGGGGGCCTATAAAGATGCTGTGGAGAGACTCTTCATTAGGAACTGTACTGATATGACAAGGGGTAACAGATTCAAACTTTAACAGCGGAAGTTTAGATTGGATAGACGGTAGAAGTTCTTTATTGTAAGGGTGGTGAGGCACTGGAATGGATTGCCCAAGGAAGCTGTGAATGCTCCATCCCTGATGGTGTTCAAGGCCAGTTTAGACAGAGCCTTGAGTGATATGTTTTAGTGAGAGGTGTCCCTTCCCATGGCATTGGGGTTGGAACCTTGATGTTCTTAATGTCCTTTCCAACCCTAACTATTCTGTCATTCTGCTTTAGAAATTCAAACTGAACTTGCCATAGAATCATTCATAACTTCGAGGTCTGTCTTACATGTTAACTGTCCAGATGGCAGGCAATATTTCCTGTCTTCCTATCTCTATAATCAGTTGCTGATATATCTTCCTGATGGCCTTTTAAAGCAAAAGAAATTGAATACTGCATGCAGCTTTGTCAAAGGCTGTGACAACTGAATATCAAAGTTTTCTGCACTGTAAATGGTTTTGTATCCTCTCTCTGAAAAAATGATAAACTTATTTTCAGTGTTTCTCAGGGAAGAACGGCAGTTTTCTGTAAACACAACTATGTAAATTAAAAAAGCAGTAGTTATTTTTGTAACTGTAGTTAATTCAGTCATTCAGTGCAGTACAGTCCAGCTCAAGGCATGTTTATTTTCACTTGAATTCCAAAATGTACAGTACCATAATTTTGATCATGATTATTAACTCCATTATTCTTGGAGGGTCTAAGAGAGGATACTGATCTCTTGATTTAAAAAATTTAGAGAGCTTTCTCATACAAAAGCAAAATATCTTACATAATTTAAGAAGTTTGAGTGTGTAAACTTACTGTGTAGATACAGGGTATTTGATAACCTAACCAGGAGGAATTCCTGTTCCTTTGCTTTCCTGTGATGTTATTCCTTTGAAATTGCTTTGTCAACTGGGAAAAAAAAAAAAAAGGCCTGTTACGCTCGCAGCACCTTTTTGTATTAGTGAGCAGTATTTTTCCAACTTGATCAAACCATAGGTTAGCCCTGGCACACAAGTTTACTAGCACATCTCTTTGCCCAGAACATGAACAGAGTGCTTTGCTTATTTGTGCAGACATGCCTGAGTTTGGATACAGGTGAAAGATACTAGAAAAAATAAACCTACATATTTAAAAATAAAACCAAATAGTATTTTGACCAAATTCTATCAAAATCCATGAACCTGATATATTAATTATAGAGTCTGAGGCTTCTCCCTTGTATGAATGTCATGAAACAACTTCTTTTTCTGACTAAGAACCCATCACACTTAATGGCACTTTGTAACACATGGCTGAGTTCAACACAATTTCCTGTTACACACTGCAAGTAAGATGACTGGATTTAGCTCTTCGCAAGCAACTCATTGAACTCCCACTGCTACAAAAACAGGAGAAATCACTGAAAAGGAAAGTAATTTAAAAACAACTGACAAAGTATTGGGTTGTTTTATAAAGACACTGAGTTTTAAACTTTTTTCAAATGTTAGACTGTTGGTAGCAATGAGAACAACACAGTCTTATAAAGCTTAACTTTGTATATTGTTCAATTGCTTTTCTTTATTAATAGGTTTACACAACTGATTAAAAAAAAATAAAACTGCCTGTAGTGTGAAACAGGACAGGCCAAGTGGGTAAACCAGTAAATATGCAATTTATGTTTTTTGAGTAGCTGCTTTTATGGGATTTTATAAGGGTAGGTCTGAAGGCTGCCATGTACATTAAAGCCCTCCAAATTAATAAAATGAAAACAAGGTTAAACAACTTCACAAAAGACAGAAATAGCCTTTTTAAGATTCACAAGAGTACTTTTTCTGTGTCTAATCTAAGCAGCCATCATGGTGAGATTGATGGGCATTGGCAGAGATGCATTTCATGAGGCACTCTCTGCTCAATGGTATTAGAATGGAGCTATCTGTCTTCGCTGTGCTTCATTAACATGCCTCTCAGATCTATCAGGAAAATGTCTACCATCCTGTTTTATAAATTACTACTTCTGACAGTTAAATATTTTAGACCATATCTATTGCTCGCTCACAGTTCTTCATTCGCCTACATATTTTTACAGTTTTAATTTCCATGTATACTTAAAAATACAAAAAAAAAGGACTTTTTTTTTTTTTTTTTTTTTTTGTAATGTAACGGCTTTTCCAGTTTGTGTGGGGTAAAAATGATTGTCCACTTACTTGACTTCAGCAATACAGTGCATAGAAATGTGTTCCATGTCAGAAGAAGATATGTGTCCATTAACTGGGATATATATTCTGTAAAGATAAATTTGCCTGCAACAATTCAATTTAAGGGTAAACAATCAGTATATGGACATTATATTTATGATTGCTTTGAGTGCTGAACATAAAGCTGATGTTTGATTCAGTCATTCTTGTTGTTTGCTCAGCTTTGTGAGTTCTTCAACTCTTTTTCTTTTGTTCCCATCAATTACATTACATTAGTCAAGTTTAAAAATGCTGGCATATGCCAGTTTTCATACAAAAGAAAGACTTTAAAGAAAATCTGGCATTTAGGTTTTTTGACTTTACCCTGAAAACCAGATAGGCTTTAATAACATGAAATGCTATTCATTTATGTTTGCTTCTATGTCCTTTCCAGCTGTGTAGCCATCAGTTTGCAGTGCATTTCTGAAGGGAGACCAAAGAAGTAGAAAAAGGTGCTCAGTCTTTAATAATGATCTGGCTAATTTTAATTTTCTGTCCAGGCTAAGTAGATTTTGTTTTGTCTGGCTTAATAAATAAATCCTCTGTTAATTTTTTTTTTTTTTCTTTTAAAGTTCCCTTAGGAGAGGATTTCCTGAGTGGAACACAAGGAGTGTGTCTAATAACAAAACAGTCCTTTCTTTTTTTGAGCAATGGTGAATAACAAATATTTAGAAGTGTTCGGTAAGGTAGAATAGAAATTCTGTGGCCCAGAAGCTTTCAGAAAGAGATCAGAAACCCTCTAATTGCTCTTCCCCTGCATTCGCAGTCCAGGTGGGACTTGAAAAAGAGGCCCAAATACTCACCGAAATACAGGTGTTTCCTTATAAGTCTCATACAGATAACCCAGTTATTTTACTTTTTTTACTTAATCTCTCTTTCTAGTCCATTTCATGAAGCATGAAAAAAGAGAAAAAGAAAGAAAAAGGTGAACAATATAATATAAATGAGTTCCAAAACATAAGGTTATCAACTGCAGTGATCAGATACATAAGCTAGGAGGCATATAAGAAAAAGGGTTTAAAAAATGAGAACCAGATGAATGCTAAAGTCCCTTTCAACCCAAATCATTCTATGATATATAGAAGTGAAAGTGGACAGAATATAACTTGATAATTTAGGGAGCTCTAACCAAAGAACTTAGTTCTAATGCAACTGAAAAATCAAAATGTAGAAAAGTAATCACAGAAACACTATTTAGAAATTATGAGCAGGTATTTTTAAGAGATGCTTACAGGAGAAACCTAACCTAACTTAACCTGAGTAGAGCACCCTAGAACACCAGCTGGTTCTACTCTCAACTATATACCACATCAATTGCAACGGAGAGTGTATAAAAAGTTGAATAAGTGAGAAAAATGTGGTAGTTAGATAAAGATGTGTGTTAAAATCTTGTATTTATAGCACCAAAACATGTTGCTAGTCACTTTTCTTTGATTTTGCACATAAGGGTAAAAATTAAAGGTATTTTCCTGACTTTGACTTTTAAAACTTTGAAGCAATAATCAACTTTCTTTTGAGTGCATTTGCTGACAAATATGTCCTACAGTTATATGTAGTGCTAAGCCACATAGGGGACAGAGAGATGATTCTAGAGAGCTAGCACAGCTTCACCAAGGGCAGGTCCTGCCTGACCAACATAATGACCTTCTATGATGGGATGACTAAATCAGTGGACAAGAGAAGAGCTACAGATGTCATTTGTCTGGGCTTCTGTAAAGTATAGAACACGGTCCCCCATGACATCCTTCTCTCTAAACTATTAACAATTTCAGAGGTGGACTGGTGGATAAGGAATTGGTTAGATAATAGAATCATAGGATCATAGAATAGGGTTGGAAAGGACCGCAAGATCATCTAGTTCCAACCCCCCTGCCACAGGTAGGGACACCTCCCAATGAACCATGTCACCCAAGGCTCTGTCCAACCCGGCCTTGAAAACTGCCAGCGATGGAGCATTCACAACTTCCCTGGGCAATCCATTCCAGTGCCTCACCACCCTTACAGGAAAGAATTGCTTCCTCAGATCCAATCTGAACTTCCCACCTTTAAGTTTGAACCTGCTACCCCTTGTCCTCTCACTACAGTCCCTCATGAAGAGTCCCTCCCCAGCATCCCTAAAGGCCCCCTTCAGATAGTGGAATGCTGCTATGAGGTCTGCACGCAACCTTCTCTTCTCCAGGCTGAGCAGCCTCAACTTTCTCAGCCTATCTTCATAGGGGAGGTGCTTCAGTCCCCTGTTCATCCTCATGGCCCTCCTCTGCACTTGTTCCAACAGTTGCATGTTTATGTTGAGGACACCAGAACTGCACACAATACTCCACATGAGGTCTCATGAGAGCAGAGTAGAGGGGCAGGATCACCTCCTTCTACCTGCTGGTTGCACTCCTTTTGATGCAACCTAGGATACGGTTGGCTTTCTGGGCAGCAAGTGCACACTGCCGGCTCATGTTCATTCCCTCATCCACCAACACCTCCAAGTCCTTCTCCACAGGGCTGCTCTGAATCTCTTCTCTGCTCAAGCTGTAGCCGTACCTGAGATTACTCCCATCCAGGTGGAGGACCTTGCACTTTTCATGGTTAAACTTCATGAGGTTGGCATCAGCCCACCTCATAAGCATGTCAAGGCCCCTCTGGATGGCATTCCTTCCCTCCAATATATCAGCTGAGCCACAGAGCTTGATGTCATCAGCAAACTTGCTGAGGGTGCACTCAATCCCACTGTCCAGGTCACTGACAAAAATATTGAACAAGAACTGTCCCAACACCGATCCCTGAGGGACACCACTCGTTGCTGATCTCCAGCTGGACATTGAGCCATTGAGCACAACACTTTGCGTGCGGCCATCCAGCCAGTTCTTTATCCAGCAAGTGGTCCACCTATCAAATTGATCTCTTCAACTTAGAGACAAGGATGTCATGTGAGACAGTGTCAAATGCTTTGCACAAGTCCAGATAGATGACATCAACTGCTCTACCCCTGTCCATCAGTTCCATAGTCCCATCGTAGAAGGCCACCAAATTGGTCAGGCTGATTTGCCCCTAGTGAAGCCATGCTGTCTGTCACCAAGCACCTTGTTGTTTTTCATGTGCCTCAGCATGCCTTCCAGGACAATCCACTCCAATATAGTGGCCAACCGCTCAATGTCTAGATGGAGTTCAGTGACAAGTGATGACCCTCATAGGTCCATTCTGGGACCAATGCTGTTTAATATCTTCATCAGTGATATACACAGTGGAATCAAGTTCACCATCAGCAAATGGTGCAGTTGACACACACCTGTGAGATGGAATGATATATGAAGGAACCTGGAAAAACTTGAGAAGTGGGTGTATGTGAAGCTCATGAGGTTCAAGAAGGCCAAAAGTGCAAGGTCCTGCTCCTGTGTTGTGGAAATCCCCAGTATCAATACAAGCTAGGGGATGAAGGTATTGAGAACAACCTTGTGGAGAATGGTATATGGAAATCAGGACGTGAGCTGGCAACATGCACTTGCAGCCCAGAAGACCAGCCCTATCCTGGCTTGCATCAAAAGAAGCATAACCAGCAGATGGACAGAGGTGATTCTCCCCCTCTACTCTGCTATTGCAAGACCTGACCAGAAGGCCTGACCTGGAATCCTGAGCACAGGAAGGACATAGACCTGTTGGAGCAGGTCCAGAGGGATCCACAAAGATGATCAAATGCCTGGAGCACCTCTCCTATGAAGACCAGCTAAGAGAACTGAACTTCTTCAGTGTGAAGAGAAGGCTTGAGGGAGACCTTAGAGCAACCTTCCAGTACCTAAAAGGGACCTACAGTAAAGATGAGGACAAACATTTCAGTAGGGGTAAGACAAGGGTTATGTTTTTAAACTAAAAGATGACAGATTCAGACTAGATATAGGGAAATAATTTTTTTTACAATGAGGATAGTGAAACACTGGCACAGGCTGCCCAGAGATGCTCCATCCCTGAAAACATTAAATGTAAGGTTGGATGGAGATCTGAGCAACCTGATCTAGTTGAAGATGTCTCTGCAACTTACAGGGGGTTAGACTAGATGACCTTTAAAGGTCCTTTCTAATACAAACTCTTCTATGATACTGTTTCTCTGAATCCATAAAATTCATCAGTGTACAGTTTAGGTGTATGGTTGTGATGTTAAGCATGTGAAAGCCTAAAGTTTTATTGTGTGACTTCAGCTTATAAATGCACTGTAACACTAAAGTAAAAATACTAAATATTTTCTTCCTTCCAAATATAGTAAATTATATCTAAATTTATTTCCTTAATTAGACAGGAACTGCTTCTGTAATAGTACCACTTGTAACATTAAGCATACAGAGCACTTAGAAAAGGGCTCACAGAAGTATGTGCCTTCATTTTACCAATCATCATTATATAGAATCATTTGGGCCAATGAGTATGTTGATAAATGCATGAATACAAAGTTGCTGAATCTTGAGAATGTGGCTAGTAAAAAATGGATTATAGATGACCTTATTACCTTCTCACAGAAAAGCCTGTTGTTAATATTTTTAAATAATTATTTGTTCAGACTAATTTCAAAGATGATTTTAAAATAAAAATTTCAAGATGGGTAGATGAATTTCATGACACAAAAAGGAACAGTTCCAAATGAGGACAGATGACATATTTTTATTTTTAAAAATCTAGATCAAATCAAAAGAATGTAGCATTCCATAAAAATATAAAATAAATAAAACAAAATTATCACTGGCATTGCTTAGTTGCTGGCAACTAGTATAGGACAATGAAGATTTCTTTCATTATATCAAGTTCTTAACTAATCTTGAATGTTAGGCCATAAGAAACAGGAAAACTACAATCTGTATAGGCCTGTCTTCGACAGCTATTTCAACACTATTTTCAACTTGGCTTCAACAGCTATTCACTATTTTCTAATAAAGCAGAGGTGACATTTTTCAATATTTGTTAACCCTTATCAGCTAAAGATGTAAGAGAGGAAGTTTCAAGATTTGGAAGGAGAATATGGGTTTTCATGTATTCTGATTCCACATTTTACATTCATGGAAGTCACTAATACTAAGGTGGCTGAGCTTATTTTCTTGAGCAAATCACAGTGTTGTATACTCTGGAATACCTGAGGCATACTACATTTGTTTCAGGATGTAGGTAAAACAAGGCATTAAGCTGTCAGGAGAACACAAGTAATTGGGAAATCAAGAAGAGATAATGATAGGCAAATACTGCAGCTTAGATATTCAATAGCCGAGTAGCAGGCAGCAGCCACAGGGAGTGGTTTGCAGTTACAAGATGAGCAGATGCAGAAATGGAAAAGAAAAAATGAGAACAGAGTAAATATGGCTAGGAAAACTGTTTTAATTATATATGCATTTGCAGTGTCACTGACTGTAATATTTTTAGAGTCCTATTCATATACTCAGAGGAAGGCATGTAAGTCCTTAGCTACCTCTTGAGATACTGTAAATGATAACAATACACCCTGAATCACTGCCAACCAAACTTTGCTCTATTATAGAAATACTGAATGCATGTTTTCCTCTTCATCCGGCCCAGTCCAGAATTCTTCATTCCACTCTTGTTGTTAAGAAAAGTTGACAAATTGAGTAACTGCATGAAAACTCTCTGTACTTCCTTGTGCTTCAGAACTGTGGTATGAACAAATATGGAATAATATTTTGCAGGCAGGATTTCTCCCTCAGGGTTATGGCATATATTACTTATCAAGGAAAAAGAAAGAGCAAGTAAACACAAACTTGTGACATCTTGTGCAGGACAAAGGTGTGATAATGCCTCCTAAAACTGGTGCTGCAGACTGAAACCCTCATGTATAAATCAAAAGGGAAAATGCAAAGGAAGAAAAAAGTCTTTACAAATGAGGTTTTAAAATGGGGAAAATTATAATCCATTTTTAACTACTGTAGGTGTTATATTTTTTGCCTGAAGACAGAGTGGGAGAGAATGATTTATTATTTTCTAGTAGTGTACTGCCATGTATTTTTCTTGATCTGGTGTTTTCACCTCTCTATGCTATGTATATCATGCATACAAGCTAAATAAAATGCAAACGTACTCATGCATACTTTCTTGTAATGCTAAAAGGATTCTCAAAAGTGAAAAGGTATGCTACTGCATACTTATCAGAATATAAACGTTGCCTGCTGTTTCAATATTAAATGAGATCTAGTACTTGGAGGTTTCACCTCATTCTAAAATAGTATTATTGAGACTCTGTAACCTTAATGTCTGTGTACCTAATTCAGCATAAGAAAACTGGAAGAAAGGTGTGTCATAGAAACTAGGATATTTTAAGGTAAATATTGCAGAATTAAACTAGATTTTTAGGGTAAGCAAGACTTAAGATTATGGCCATCTGACTATTCATATTACTCTATGAACACTAATGTACGAGGTGTATATGTGTACAGGCACAGGTGCTCAGGGTCTATCAGGGAGCTGCCGGGATATCTGTGAGGAGTGGCTGGGCTGCCCCATGTTGGACACAGACAGTTCTAGCCAAATCCAAAGGACCCAACTCAGAGCATGGCTGAGCCCCACAGACACAACGGTGGTGCCTGGGGAAAGCCTGGGGGGAGAAAGAGAAAAAAATGCTCAGATGTGAGAGGAAAAGTGTGAGAAACACACTGCAAGTGCTGAGGGGAGAGAGGTGGGACGTGGTCCAGGTGTTGGAACAGAATCCTCTACAGTCGTGGGAAAGACTAGGCCAGGCATATATCCATGTCACAGCCCCTGGAGGACTCCAGGCTAGAGCATGTTTATCCTGAAGGACTTCAGCCATGCCAGAGCAGGATAACAGTGTGCAAAGGAAGCAGTAGCAGAGAGGAGATGTTATGGACTAACTGCAAACCCCCATTCCCTATCTCCTTGTGGGAGGGGAGAGGAGGCAGAGGAATCAGAAATGAAGGGGTGAAGTGAGCCTTGGAAAAGGTGTGGGGCTGGAGGACACTAGAAAAATTTGGTTTAATAGCCCCAAGTTGAGTCCGCTTTGTCTGTGATGGTAATTGGTAAAGGATGTCTGTGTCTCAAGCTTGACCCATGAGTCAGTGGATACAGGTCTACCTGCAGACTGACTACAGGGTGACTACAGGGTATCATAAACAGGAATGAGAGTGAAATTTAAATCTTAGACCCTAGCATCTATGCTCCGAGCATCTACAGCAAAAGTTGTCCTGAACATCTGGGAAGCTGCATAGTCTATTAACCTTTGGAATACATCAGCTGCATAGGATTAATGTTTTCCAGAAATATGCCCAGAATAAATGTAGCAAAGAGAAATGTTCTCCAAAATCAAGTTTAAAAAACAGGTATTCCAGGCAACTCTGTTTGAGCTTGATAAGTTTTATTTCATATTAAAAGTCCTCCTCATGTCTTTTATTATTATAAGGATTATCGCCTTTCTGAAGAGTAGAAGTCTTCCCTGCTAGTACTGGTAAAAAAGAAATAATCCCAATAAATGACTCATCTTTGTGTGCATGGTGGGAGATAAAGATGGTAACTTGCAATTTTTTTTAATATGCACAGTGGCAGAGCAAAATTCTGAACAATTCATCTTCTACATAGGATGAAAAAAATGAAAATTCGTGTCTGTGCTTCCAGAGAGGAGTCAGGGAAAGGAAAAACAAATGTTCACCTGACTCCTTTCTTTCTAAGAATGTTTTCAGTCTTTTGTGACAGTTCTACTTCCCTATTATACAGTTAGTTACTTACCAGAGAACTGCAGTATGTAGCATTAAATGTTCGTAGCATTATGCCACTCCTGTTTATATCAGAAACAACCTCTCAATTTTTTTAAATACATATTTTAAAACCTGAAAGAAACTATTTCTGAAGGGAAAGATCTTGACTGGTTCACATTAAGGCAGTTGAGGGAAACTGTTGGTTTAGGTATGCCCAGAAATATGGAAGATTGAAATCTTTATTTGCATTCTCGGAAACACACTTCAGCAAACATAACACCCTATCCTATGCAGGTAGCTTAAATCCTATTTGCTATCAATATACGTTTTTAATGACAGGTTTTGTTGGAAATTCTATATGTTTCAGCCAGTCTAAGGAAAAGTAGATTAGCAGACAGGCTTTTTTTGTTGTTGTTGTTTCAATTAAGAAGTGTTCACATATACAGTAAAGTCTAGGCAGTGGAAATAAGTTATTAAAAGGAAAGCTGGTCCTAAGGATTTTGGGTTTCCCCAGCAGTGGAAAATGACATGCTACAGCATCTAAAACTCAATTATTTTACTGGTGAATAGGCAAACTTCCTAAATAGACTTCTTGTTATATATCACTTATGGTTTTACAGACTTCAGGCATATAGTGCACATAAAAGATATAAGCTATAATTTAAGTTGGAATTCCCAACAGTAATTGAAAGTCTGGATGCTTAATTCATATTTAAATAATGGCAATTAGAATCTAAATTTCCTGTACATGATTTGAAAATATCAGCATTACAAATACCCCTCAATGTCAGCATAATCACTGCAGCATTATTTATAATTGCTATCTTGAGGACTGCTCTTTCAGAAAACCTAAAGAGTTAAAACTCAAAGGTGAAAGTTCTAGTAGTTCAAGACTCACTTCCACCGTTTCTATTTCATTCTAAGAATGCACATACATAATGATAATTGGACAAAGATTCTTGAAATTAATAATTATTTTAGAAGAAATGTGTATAGAGTTGTTTTATACTTTTTAAATTTTTTTTTTTTTTTTTTTGGAGGGGGGGTTGTTTGTTTGTTTTTATTGACCTCCAAGCTTCCTATGCTGCCAAACACGTCACGTTCTTATCACAACAGAGCAGAGGAATGCGAAGTAGCATGGGTTATTTCCAGGTTTTTATGCTTGCACCTAGTGCTTCAGAGATACAGCTGTGATGAAAACTAATTGAATGTCCTCTGGATTTCCTTATATACCTCTTAGTGCTGGAGCTCCGCACAGACATACCTTTCTGCTAGTTCCCTTGGGAAAATTAAAACATCAAGTACTGCTAACTATTGCTCCTAGGGAGCAGTTGACGTTGTAAGCATGGCCAACCAATACTTTTAATGATCCTGTATTCATTTGCATCATCTATAGTATTCCACATCAATTACTGAAGTAACCATTGATAACTTTGCTCATATCAGCAATGTACTTGCTATTATTTCAGCTAAAACATCCTTCTTATACATATTAACAGAAAAGAAATACTGCAATGTTTGCAAAATTTGTACTTCTTAGAAAGTACCAAACACACAAACTTTATGAGTGCACATATGGGAAAAAACTATCCAACATTCAAGGATTTATCTTTTCCCAATCTTTTGCTTGAATGGACCTGTAGACAGGAATGGGTGGCATTAAAATAACAGAAGATAAGATTAAGATAACAGAAGAATAGTCTGATTACAATTTATGTTAATAATACACTCCCTGTCTTCACTTTCCTCCTCTTTCTGCCTGAATGTTACGGACAATTAAACAGGTGATGTATGAACCCTTGGTTCTTGGATTTTGCTGTGAACTATAAAAAGTTTGAAAACACCAATACATAATATGAATGATGAGCCTAGTTTGCATTTCAATTGGCCTTGAAGAATTTTACATAACTCCATTGTGTGAGCAATAAACAATCCACAATAATGGTTGAAGAAAATAAAAATCTTTTATCAATGGGCTCAAAATAGGAGGTAACACCAACCCTTAGCCTGTGTTTCTTCTGCAATATCCAAATCCTGTGTGGTGTTTACTACATGCTTCACTGCAAAGCAGAATGGTAAAACAGATTATATGTATCACAATTCAAAGTTGTTGCTGCTGTTTTAAGGAACAGAATCAGATCCCATAAGGTACAAAATTTTGCAGATAAGTTTGAAATTTCAAATGAAGTGCACAGCCATAATAGCATGTCTGTGATACAATAGGTGCACTGAATTGATTCACACCTGCATTAGGTACATCTCTTACCATTCTTGAAATAATTATATCACTTGGCTGATGATAACGTGAAACAAGTTTATGAGTGTTTAGTGCTCTTTATTTTATCACAAGAAATACAGGAAAATGGAGTTCCAATATGTATGCGAGAAGCTGGAGTTTTAGTTGTTTCTTTTTAATTCCATTCTTCAGGGAAGTAAAACAAGCTAGAATACAAACTCCATAAATCTGATCAATGCCTCCTTCCCTAAAAACCTGATCACTGCTGCTTGGCTTTGCTATGCCCTTGCTACAGGGTTGTCGCAACAAGTAGCCAGGTAATAATGTTGCTCACCAAGATATGGTTGAAAGCTTTTTGCGTATCCTGCAGGTCAGTCAGGAATAGGGATTGAGGGGCTACCTTTTCGCTCTTTTTAGAGTCATAGAACAGTTAGGGTTGGAAAGGACCGCAAGATCATCTAGTTCCAACCCGCCTGCCACAGGTAGGGACACCTCCCAATGAACCATGTCACCCAAGGCTCTGTCCAACCTGGCATTGAACACTGCCAGCAATGGAGCATTCACAACTTCCCTGGGCAATCCATTCCAGTGCCTCACCACCCTTACAGGAAAGAATTGCTTCCTCAGATCCAATCTGAACTTCCCACCTTTAAGTTTGAACCCGCTATTCCTTGTCCTCTCACTACAGTCCCTCATGAAGAGTCCCTACCCAGCATCCCTAAAGGCCCCCTTCAGATAGCGGAATGCTGCTATGAGGTCTGCACGCAACCTTCTCCTCTCCAGGCTGAGCAGCCTCAACTTTCTCAGCCTATCTTCATAAGGGAGGTGCTTCAGTCCCGTTCATCCTCATGGCCCTCCTCTGCACTTGTTCCAACAGTTGCATGTTTATGTTGAGGACACCAGAACTGCACACAATACTCCACGTGAGGCCTCATGAGAGCAGAATAGAGGGGCAGTATCACCTCCTTCGACCTGCTGGTCACAGTCCTTTTGATGCAGCCCAGGATACAGTTGGCTTTCCAGGCTGCAAGTGCACACTGCTTTTGATGGCCCTGCTTTGTCCTCATTTACTAAATGAGCTGTCTTTCATATTCTTTTCCTCTTGTGTAAGTGGCAGCTGATGCTAGCAGTTCTTAGTGCTCAGATTTGGCTGCATCACCCATCACTGGGGTCTGAGTAACTTTAGTGCCTGTTGCTGGAGTTTGAGTGGCTGGTACCAGAGATTGGAGTAGCCAAAAAATAGTTGCTTAACCCTAAACAAGATCTGAACCCCATTCATGGTTCTTAGCAATATTATCATGCTGGTTTCAACATCCCAAGGGTATTAAAATTTTTCAAAATTTTCAAATGCTATTGTAATTAGCCTGGAGAAGAAGAGAAAGTTCTTGCTTGCAGCTGTACTGTAGGAGTATTTTTTGAAATATTTATCTGCTTTTTCTAGTAAAGCAGAGGGATATAATATAATGCATTAATATACAGAATGTCAACTGATATTCTTTGGAACTTAATTTATGATATTTTTTATATTCATTCATTTTTAAATGCCCTGCATAAAAGGTAACGTAACTAGGATCCATAATAGAGAAAAGGTACAAAATAATTGTTAGTACTTATTTTATGTAAATTCATATATCCATGCCTCTAGGGTGGAGGTGGATTTTCCATCACAGTTTCTCATGTCCTCTCTGTTGTCCCACAGGTAAAAATCAAAGGGTACCCATGGTATATACCTTCTAAGTACTCATTTTGAGTCAGGAGTGCTTACTGCTAATAGCTGAAATACTGATCTGTATATGTGGGTAGCAGGACATATCTGAAGAGTAATTCTTCAAGAATTCTACTTGCTTAAACTGTTTATTTTTCTGAAATTAATGAAACAATTAATTAGCATTATAAATTAATCTCCTAATAAGTGTGTAAACTAACAAAAATCAAAATCTGTTCTGAAGTCTTGATATTATAGGAATTCGATATTTTTGAAAGAAAACATTCCTACCTAAAAATATTTTACAGAAAAAAAGGCTTTTCATGGTATAAATAAATACCTAAAACCAAGTGATGGTTATGAAGTTGTTTTGCAGTGTTATTAAACAGAAACACTGGGCAGAATCTTGTCCTCGTGGAAGGCAAAGAGGTTTTCCTGATTGACCTCAATGGAATTATGATTTAAACCTCCTATGAGGTTTAAAGAAATTCTACCTCGTAATCAAAGGGGAACTCATTACTCACTGTAAAGTGTGATTGTAGCATGATCTTTTCTTTGTGAAGAAATATTAATCATGATCATCTTGCTGTAATAAGATGCTAAACGTCGTTTAGTGCTGCAGAGGTATAAAATTAAACCTTTCTATACACCATTATTTAAAGGCTACATTTCATAATGAGAGAGTGCTGGGCCCATTCACTCCTTTTGATAAGAACACTGGCCATTGGTGCTAATAATTTCATTTTTATGGATATAGTCCTTTGTTCAATCAAATTTAGAACTTGATCATTTGTTTATTGCAAGATTAGAGCCAAAGAGTATAGCTGTCTATTCTTAGATTTCATCCTGGTGTAATTACTATGGTTAAGGGTACAATTTTCTACAGAAACTGTTAATTTTCTAGTAAAACCAGTAATATGAAATAATTTATAGAATTTGTCACATAGCAGTGCCTAAAGAAACATCTCTACTGGCTTATATGTATATCAGAACAGCTGTGACAATTTGAAGGAGCTGTAGTATGTTAACTATATGCATGTAATTATATTGGTATTATTTTTGTATGAAAATAAGACTTAAAAGAAGCTAACAGTTTGGCACAAGGAAAGGTTTATGAAGCTTCAAAGGAGCAAGCTAATGGAGTGTGTCTGAAACACACAGAAAAATTAGCAAGAAATCAATTACAATGCTAGTAAGGATATTAGTGCTGACAGAAAGCTTTTAGAGTGTTTTCATAAAGGAAAAGTAGAAAAAAGAGACCTAAAAAAAAAAAAAAAAAAAAATTACATTGAAGCTTGAGCTTACATTTTTTTGACAAGGATTTGTGACCTTATGTATGAGAAGATTCCCTGACATAAGTAGGCTTGCAGATGTTAGAGGTAAAGAAGTGAAATCTACATTTGTAAGAATATAATTTCATAAGATTAATACTATTAAAAATGAGTTTAAAAGGAAGTCATTGACTTTTTCATTGCAATAATGTAGATGTCAGATCGTATACCTCTGTTCATCTTTCATATGACACATCCTGTTACAAGCAGAGCTTTCTTTCCAGTAGAACTATGTAAGAATGATACAAAAAATCTTTTATATATATATGTGTGTGTGTGGAGATATATGTATGTATAATAGTGATACATTTGGCATATGATCAGTTGCATCTCCAACAATGACTTCTGATTACTTGTTTCACCACATTATTCTATTTTTGAAATGTAATGTAAAAGTATCTGAAAGGAACTAGGTCTTGTTAGGAAAAGAACTGCTGCAAGAAGTCAACAAGTCAACTAAATAAGTCAATATTAAACTTGTTCATGCAATATGACAGTTCTACAGCCGAATCTTTTTTTGCACTTATGAAATGAATGTAAATATGTGAACATGCTTGTATATGAAAATACATTAGAAGAATGAACAATTTCTTCTGTTCAGGTTGGTTTGGTCTATGAAGACTCAAAGTGAATATCTTTCCCACTAGTATGTGGCACAAGAGAAAATGCTTTGGTGCTACATGCCAGGAATGTGCTGAATAAACAAAACTCACTCAAAATGCTCATTACATATATTATGTGTGACATCACAAATGCAGGTATATTTTATAGAGAAGACATATGTAAGGGAAAACAAAAGCAAGGTCCTGACTCATTTTGTATCTATGTGTTACATTGAATGCTGAAATCTTCATTTCTTGCCAACACTGTAACGTAGCTACTAGTATATGACAAGTTTCCAGATGTAGAATGGAAAGTCTTTAGGAAAAGTAACACAAAAAGAACAAGTGGAAAATATTGATATGACATAAATATTATCAGCGCAAAGGGAACATGCTGTATATTGTCAGGAATTGATTTTTAGTGTGACTAATGTTTTAACAGGATAATCAAAATACAAATAGCTATTATTACTATTCTAGTAACAAGGATGTTAACATCAGATGCTCAAAGCCCAAATCATATATTTATTGCAAGTCCCCATTATACATTTGAAATCTTAATAACACTCTTAAAGTTGTTACACACATACACGATGCCATGTCTTGATCTTCTCTTGGGTGTTATTTTCATCCTTCTGATCTTCCTGTCCTTCTCCAGGTTCAAAGATTAATATAGCAAATTTTCATCAATAAGTTGAAAGATAACAGGAGTCAAAAGCAATTTACAATTAGTCATCAAGTATCTAGAGTAATTCGCTAAAGTATGATGCTAATGACCTGAGACTGACATGGTTCTACTTTTATAAGGCTTCTTATATATTTCATAATTCTCATATCTATAAATTTTTAAAATGTATCATTTACAATTTGTTTAGTGATCCCTAATTTTAAGTTTTGCATGTCTTTTCTGTTCTATTTCTATCTCTAAAGCTGTTTTTACCTTACCAGCAAGGCTAACACCTTTCATTAAAAGTAATCATAGTTTATGGTCTGGGGCTGCTGTCATAATCTTACAGCTATACTTTTTTATACCACAGAAGAGAGCATGAATCATAAATCTACGTGCTGAACCTCAACCAGTTTAACTATTGTAAAAACAGCATCCTTTTATATTCATGATTTAAGTATTTAAATTGAGCAGCATGGTCACTATCAGTTCAATACCTGGCCAGCTGATTCTGAGTAGGAAAGAAATTGTAACAATTGTGCTTGTGCTATAATGCATATTATTATTTTGAATTGCTAAACATGAATTAAAATAATATTAGCTTTAATGTTAATTTTCTACTAAAAAAATATTAATAAAAATTGAATACAAAAAAGGTTAGATTACTTCAAAGTTGCAACTGTAGTATTATTGTTTATAATAACAAAACAAACAAAAAAACAAACAAACAAATCCTACAAAACCCTGAAGAAATCAGAAGGCAGATTCAGTTTATTCAGGAATTGAATCCACCTAAAACAAATGCTGTCTTGACTGCCTGAATGGGTTGTTTTTCCTGGAATTACCAAGAGAAAGACACAAACATTTGATTTATTTCCAGTGCACAATGTATTTCCATAACACTTCATAATTATACTATTGGTATTGAAATAAAACTCGGTGTTTCTGATGAAGAATACTTTGTAGAAATCAATAATGTCTAATGTAGTAAAGCTGCATGGCAATTGTATTATAAGTAAACTGTGTGGTTTCAGTGTGCTCTAAAAGTTCATAAACCTATCATTTTGCAAATGAAAACACTTGTTTTGCATATTTTTACGGCAATGATTAAGAAGGAGTTAAGAGAGCTGTCGTAGTTTAAGCCTCTTAGCCATGCAGTTTTCTCTCTCACTCACTGCCCTCTCTCTTTTTCCCCAGCTCCCAGAGGGATGGGAAGGAGAATCAAAAGAATGCAACTCCCACAGATTGAGATAAGAACAGTTTAGTAACTAAAGTACAACACAAATCACTACTGCTACCACCAGTAATAATAATGACAAGGGAAATGCAAGGGAAAAGAATACAATAGCTCACCACTTATATACCCATCCTGACCAAGCGGTGCACCCCCACCACTTCTGGGACTCTGCTCTCCGCTTTTACATGCTGGGCATAATGTGCTGTGGTATGGAACACCTCTGGCTAGTTTGGGTCAGGTGTCCTGTCTCTGCTTCATCCCGGCTTCATCCCTGCTTCCCCTCCTCCCTGGCAGAGTACAAGGCTCAGAAAGTCCTTGGTCAGACCAAAATATTACCAAGCAGTAACTGAAAATATTGGTGTTAACAGCACTGTTCCCAGGCCCAAAATCAAAAATACAGCACTGCACCAGCTACTAAGAGGGAGCAAAATGACTGCTACTGCTGAACCCATGACAAGGGGGAAAATATTTTTCTTTTTACATTCCTTTTAGAAAATAGATTCTTCTCTAAAGACGTTACACTTATTTTTTACTAAAAAGCTTATGAATTGTCACTTTGATGCTAATAATTGCAAGGCTAACTTTTAGTTGAGTAAATTGAAGTACATACTGGCTCTGAACCAGCACAGCAGCTACTTACGTTGAATTATTATTCAGATTTTCCCTGTATATTCAAGTAGTTTGGTGGCCGAGAAGAAAAAAAAAAAAAGACTCAGAAAAGAGCTTAGTATTTCCAGAACTGCTGTCAAGAAGTACTGTATACCTCATAATATCTATTAGGCTAAAAAAAAATCAGAGCTCTAGGCATAGTGAAAAGTACAGAGGAATATAAGCTTGACTTCTTGGTTGTTATGTTTTTACATTTTTTAAAAATCAATTGTGCGTTTCCTTTTTTCTTGTTGGTTTTGTTGAACTTGTCTTGAAGCATAAGGGTTTCAGATGATGTGACAGAAGGAAATTAGAAATGATGCATTAATATTTCACTTTGCCCTTCCATAAAACCTTCTATTCAATTATCTCTCCCAGATCTTCATGTTAACATTTATGGTGATGTATTTTCTTAGAAGAATGAATAATTTTTAAGCTGCAACAATGTCTTCAATTAAGTTACCTAAGATAA
>JASSUY010014945.1:0-28470 GCA_032466535.1 Forpus xanthops
TGAGCGGCAGACGGAGCGCTGGGCGCGGGCCGGTGAGCGGTGGGCCGGGGTGCGGTGACTGCGGCCGTGCCCTGAGGCGGGAGCCGGGGGGTGCTGGGCGAGCTTCTGTGCGGGAGCTCGTGTGGAAGCCGATGCCTTGGGCCGGGCTCGTGAGGGCAGGGCTGAGGCACCGGGGCCTCGCCTTACTTTTCCCGCCCTTCGCCTTAGGGAGCCCGTGCGGGTGCCCCTGAGGATGGGGAGAGGCCCGGGCTGTACTCCCGTGTGTCAGTGGTCTCCCTCGTCACCCCTCAGCGCTCTTCCCTGTGCAAGGCAGGTGGCAAGCGGAGCCCGCGTGTCTTTCTCTGCAGTTTGGCAGGCCTCCTCCTGCCTCGAGCTGGTTACCACGGGGGTATGAGTGCCAGAGTATCCACCGGAGCGGGGCTGTGTTTGCTGTACAGGCTGCAGAGAGGGCATCTCTGCTAGTGAATATACTTGGTGAATATCAGTTCTCGTACCTGTTTGCCTCCCTTGCTCCATCTCTTTTTAGGTGTCAGTGGAACTGAAGCGCTGGTAGGTGATGTGCCATGTCTCTTGTGTGTTTTTCAGCAAAGCCATCATTTATGTATCCATATCTAGTTATGCTTTCAGGTTTGCTTTTAGTGAAAATCTCATTAATTGCTTGTTCCATTCTATTGCTGTTGGTACTCTTCTGAAAGACAGTCCCGTGCTCAATGTGCCTTCTTAATGAAGGCAGTGCTTAAACGGGGTTGGTGTCCTATGGTGGTGCCTACTGCAAAGAGGTATCAAAGCTTTTGTATTATCGGAAACCAAATGCCTCACTGTATGCAATATCATCAGTTATTAGGAATGGGATCGCTGCTTCATTTCATGGAAAGTGCTAGTAAATTTTGGCAATCAAATTATACCCTAGCAGACTTGGATCTTGTTCTTGTGTGAGATGGCTTGCAAACAGGGTGTTTAGCGCTGGGCAGCTGCATCAACTTGGACAAAGCCTGTGTCATGCAGGCAGGGTGAAAACCTACCAAATAAAAAGGGGGATACTCAGCGGTTTTGCTATTGCAGGGTACACCTAAGATATTTGATAATATATAGAGTATGCATTAAATAATTCATATTGCTCTTGGGACCTGTGTCACTAATATACATTTGATGTAATAAATATTGGCATTTCACTATGTGTCTTTGCGTGAAAAAAATTGTTTTGACTCTTGCTTTATAGAAGGCAGCTGGCAACTTCAGTAATATGTGGTGAAAAGTAATTACTCCTGGGTTTAAAGCTGTATCCACAGCTTAAGTTGATTATGCTTAGCTAGAAAATGTTTTTACCAGAAGGGGAGGGAGGGAAGAATTGGCTTCTACTTCAACCACAGATGGGATTAGTTGTTTCCACTGCATTTTTAGAACTGGGGAGCTGACATTTTAATGGGTCTGCTCTAAAATACAACAATACTTTTAACTAAGTGTGATCATAGACAAATGTGATCCCTGTTGTTGAAGTTGAGCTTTGAGGATGATGAACTGCATGTGCTAGTTTAGTAATACAGTGAATTTACAGGCAGATGTTTGGAACTACATGATCTTTCCAACCCTAACTATTCTATGATTCTATTCTTGCACACTCTACCTAATACAGCCAATGATGTACCTGTAAGACACTGCTGTTGGGTTTCTGCCTACATAGTTCAACTTTGATATTTCTTGGAGATTAGTCCTTTAGTGTTAGCTACTTGTATTTTGAAAATGGATATTACAGCTGCTTCGTTAACTATACAAACATGGTTTCTGGATGAGATGTCTATGTGGAAAATCTGTTCTTCATTTAGTGTTGTATTCCACTGCTCTCAGGCTGAGGGGTGCTATCAGACATCTCAGCCTATCAGGTGTTATCATAAAGCTGGATGTCAAAGGAAGGCCCTATTTCTAAACATGAGGTGGAGCTGTGAAATGAGGCGGGGGGCGGGGGGAGGGATAATTGTGTGGACTCAATATTTGGTGTCAGTTGGGCACAAAGTTGCTGGATGTGCAGAAGTCTCAGCTGTCACTGTGAGCGATTGGCAGGTTCCCAAGGAAGCCCATTCCTAGCTGAATGTACAGTGGCAATCTGCAGAGATGGTTCAGGTCTTGGAAATGAACGCTAGATTGGAAAGTGAGAGTTAGTTCTTCACATGCTTTTAGACAGCAGCTCACAAATGAGCTCCAAATCTGGCTTTGAAGACTGCTTCAAGGAGTTTTAGCTACAGTAAGTTGGAAAGAGATTGGAAGGAAGTGGTGCAACTTTGTGCCACGTTGTCATTCCCTAAGTCCTAAAAAATGTAAGCAAATTTATCCTGAAGCCCTTTTATGGATTCGGTTAAAGACAATCTGTAAGTGCTCAGATTCTTTTTAGTGGAGAAGAATTGTGAGGATGCAGCTAGCTTTAGATGTGGTTAGTTCAAAGGAAAAAAGTATTTGTACCACTTCTTACAAAGCCTGTTACAAGTTAAGTGTTGCTGGGAGAGACTCAAGCAAAAGAAGACCTCTGTAGTGGAGAAAAAAAGCAGTGACATTGGGTATGTTGAATGCTTCAGCTTCTCCAAGTAGGGAAAGGTATTGAATAGCTGATGTGAACCTTTTCTGATCATTTGGTATGCTGGTAGTGGTGTAACTACATACGTAACAGTAAACTCCAGAAGCTGGAAGGTAACTAATGATTCTTTTTGTCTTCCTAGTTCACAAGTTGTTGTGGGCACTCAGATAAACTGTGCTTGTGCAAGTATCTAACTTTATGAAGGGTATCTTGTAAGAGAAAAAATCCAACTATAGAAGAATCAAGGTCCTATAATCTAGGTTGTGCTGCAAAATGGCTGTATAAACAAATTCCGGAGTTGACCTGTGACCCTGCCTTGTCATCTAAATAATGTTACATCAGTTCACATTTTTACAACCTTACCTATGCAGTTTGGCTACGTTTAACATGCACGTTGCATAGGATGTTATTCTACTATGTTTGAACTGTTATATATCTAAAATTCGGTCTTCTTGCTCTGTCAGAACTTAAACTAAATTTCTGGAGCAGGGTTAGAAGTGTGCTAGTCTGGAAACTTACCGGTGAATATTTATGTTGTTAGACTTGAATTTCCTGTATACCAAACAACAGGATTTTTCAATAAACCCCTGCTATCTCTTAGAATGAGTTTTGTTCATTTTAGGTTCTGTCAGTGTTCCACCTGCTTGAATTCCTTGTAAGAGTAGTGTGTGATCACAGATCACTGCCAGGGTGTGTTCAGGTGCCATGTGATACGCCACATCCTGCAGTGGATGCTTACATCGGTGCTTGATGTCATTCTTGGGGCTCACCCACTCACAAACCTCTTGCCAGAGGTGTGAGGTGGCTGAATTTAGTGTGTGTTAGGGGAGGAGGGTAGCTCAGGAGTCCTGAACAGAAAGGACAGGGACTTACCTTCTCCATTTCTTTGACCTGTTGGCAATGAGTTGGGTGACTTCCTGGCAAACCAGCTCTTGTGCAGTCAGCCCTTGACATATCATCCGCCCATCAGAAAGATTTTGCAAGGTCTGAGCTGTCATTCCTTATTCCAGCACCAGCTTCTGAGCAGGGATCATGGATGCTCTTGATTTTTGGGTGAGAAGTGTGTTTTTCTGTCTGTGGTTTTTAGAGAGCTCTAGGGAAACATCTGATGAAGCATGACAAGACCTCTGGAGCCTTTGTCATCCTGGAAAGAGCCTACTAAAACTGAGGGGAAATGTGTTCTGTTTCTCTGGAAGCCTTAGAAGGAAAACCATCACTGAAATAGTTAAAATGTTATCCTGTCACTTGTCCTTTACTTCTGATACTTGAGGCTCTTGCCCAAGACCAGTCTCCCAGAGGAGCAGGATGTAATTGTCTTGAAAGTTTGTCTCTTCTCTGGTGCACAGAGCTGCAGGTTCTGTGTCTACCTGCCACTTAGCAGCATGGTTGGTAATAAAATGCTGCACGTGCCTGTCATTGAATGAAAACCCATTTATAGTTAATATACAAACAAGTGCAGACTTGTCCGCAGAAGATCATTTCACAGTTGTGTAATCTGCAGATTATTCATGGATGCATCGAGCCTGCCTAGGAATAGAGTGGAATACTAAAATTGATCATCTGAAAATTAATAGAAAGGATTCTGAATTGTTTCTTGGCTCTTAGGTACATCAGGAGAGCATGTTTCTCCTCTAGTATTAGAGCACAAGCATCACCTTCAGTAAAAGTTCTTAATTACCCAGACATTTGTGCCAATGAGTTTTATTCTCAATGTAAGTTCTGCTTGCTATTTCTTCCAAACAGGAGGTGTTCAAGATAACAGTTGCCATTTTGTTGTTCTGTTTTTGTCAGTGAAATGCTGCTCGAAGCAAAAGCACATCCGAAGATGAGGTGAAGGATGAGTAAGACTGGTATGAGGCTTTTCAGTCTTTCATTTTCATCATCTTTTGAATGGTGTTTTCTTTGCAGATGGTTGCTATTCCAGGAGGAGTGTTTACAATGGGCACTGATGAGCCTGCAATACAGCAAGATGGAGAGTGGCCTGCTAGAAGAGTCCACATTAACAGTTTCTACATGGATCAGTATGAGGTCAGCAATGAGGAATTTGAGAGATTTGTGAATTCTACTGGGTACGTTACTGAGGTAAGGCAGTAGGGGGTACAGGCTCCTGTCATCTTTGTGTTGGCAAAGTCCTCATTAAGTACTTAGGCTTTTCTGTTCTGAAGGCATCACAGTACTTGCTTGGGATTTGAGTGCTAGAATATTTCTGATATAAGTAGAGGAGAAATGAAATTGTCCTGCTTTGCTGCCCAGGGGTCTGAAAAAACATTTAGGTATATGCTATTACATGTAGAGAGGGTCTTGATAGCTGAGCTAATGTCTTTGCTGAGGCAGCCTGGATGAAGCTAACAGATGGCTCAAGATGTCTATGCAGGATTTTTTGTGTTGTTTGGTTTGGCTGGTTTTTCTGACCTTTGGGTCCTAGGACATCTTTGCCACAGTACAACTGTGTTCTGTATCCTAATATCTAACATCTTAACTATGTTATGTCTTCCTTATTTTAGGGGAAGAGGGGAGAAGGGTTTTAAAAACTGATGATAGCTGAGGCCTCTGCAAGCTAGCTCAATGCAGCTACTTGCTAATGAGCTGAGCAATAGAAAGCTCTGCTGTCTGCAGAAGATATAATAGCATGTATAATAATAGTTTTGTGCCTGTTGCTGGGAACAATGGACTAAGAAAGAATATGTTAAGGTTTTTCCAAGAAAGAAGCTACCTGTGCCTGAGGCTCTGATCTTTCTTGACAGTTGACTGTTCCTACGCAAGCCTTATGAAACTGTGACAGGCCTTTTAGGCAAATAAAAGCTTTGTTAATGATCAGGTCTCTAAGGAGGCACTTTCCTGAATTTGCTTGATAAACTGGTTCTCATTCGGAAGGCAGGATCCTTCTGGTTGGATGAAGGGCTTTTATCAATGGGTTTTAATTCTTATCCCAATAATTCTGGAACATAAAGTTGCTTAACAGTTTTGAGCTTGAGCAGGGCTTACTTGCTGCAAAGAGCTTTGGGTATGAGTACATGTGCAGTGATACTGAAACATACTGCAGCATCAGATGGAGTTTGTTTCAGGCCATGATCATGGCTCAACTCAGGTAGTTAGATGCTCCACTTGGACTGTTTCCCTTCCCACCTTGCATGGGTACCCCTTTTCCACTGGATTTGGAAAAATAAGCTCAGAGTTAGAGTAAGCAGCACTGATTCTGCAGTGTTTTTCTGGGGGGATGCAGCTGAGCAGGTTTCTATGTATTTAAATAATGTCCACAATACTTTGGGTAAATAGTGCCAACCTACTTGGTTTTCATTTATTAAGGGTTAGGCTGAGCTCCAGTGGCAGACGAAACCGGAATAAAAAAATACTGCCTTTTCTTGAACCAGAAGTGTTTGTTAAGAAACTTAAACAAAAAAATCCCAGAAAACAACCAACAAGCAAAAGAATTGATGAAAGCCCCTGATTCTATCAGACTCAAATCTGGGGTTCTTTTGACCTGTTTGTCTCTAGGTCTTTCAGATGGGGCAGGAGAAGGCGGGGAAAATGTTTGGGTTTTTTAATTCTTTGATGAATTGGATTCTGTTTTTGTCTGGGTGCCTCGGATTGAGCAGAAGAGGTAAATGAAGTCTTTATTTCTTCACTTTCCTTTCTGAATCTGAAAATGCAGAGATTATACTTATGTTAAAACTTCTTGCAGTTTGGGTGGTGAATGGGATCCTTCTTTGAAGCCACACTTCTTGAAGTGTGCAAGATCATTCTCAGTCTTTGAATACCTTAATATAATAAAGAAGTTCAGAAGGACAAATGTGTTGAATTATGATAACATGTTTTAACTTCCCTGGTGTATCAATTTGCTTACTTTACCAAGTGTGGGGGAAACCTTATATTGGTATTATGTGCTGTGATCTACTGAAATTATTTGTATTTTTTTTCTTTTGGCTTTTTATAGTGCTATATAAAATGATTCATGGTGCTAGTGATGGGGAAGGAGCAGTGAGTGACAAGGCTTAAGCCTGCAATTTCAGTTTCCCTGAAGGAAAAATAAGAGAAATGAAAAATGCCCTTGAATATTAGGTTATTGACTAGCATTTTAAAGCAGTTAGGACAACTAGAACTGCATTTTTGGTTACCAAAGTAAAAACAATCACAGAAGCTCTGTGAGCTGCCATCTGTCCAGTGGCTGCTGAAGAACAACATCCAGAGATAAAATGCCTTCTCTTTTCTGTTTCAGAAATAGCTTCCCTGAAAGAGAACTCTAAACTTCCATTAGAATTTTCTTATCCTTGCTAAAAGAAAGCTGTAAATGTGAGTGGCATTTTAAGATTAACATTCCCTTGATGGTACAGTTGAATCCTACATTCTTTCTACAGGCAGAGAAATTTGGCGATTCTTTTGTGTTTGAGGGAATGCTGAGTGAAGAAGTGAAGGCTGACATCCACCAAGCAGTAAGTAACACAGCGGGGTGAAACTTACTTGCCAATCTCTGGGGTAGATGTGTTAGCAATTGTGGCAGTAGTATCTCAATTTTGCGATGCTCCCAAAGCCATGTACAAGGATGGCGTTTAAGGAGAGATGTTTGGCATAGAATAACAGACTCCTGCAGATTTACAGTCTATTCTCTGCTCTTTGTTTATTTTTCTTCATTGCAAAACCCCAAACAACTGAAAATTCCCTTCTCCACATTAGCCAAAGTTTAGTATCAGCCCCTTCTTGTCTTTTTTTTGTTTCTTAAATGAGAGGTATTTAGGACTGTAGTAAATTGTGCAGATATAAGACTATATTACATGTAAGACAGCAATGCTTCAGGAGCTGAACTGTCAGTAGTGGCTTTACTGAATTGTGTGCTGTGTAGGTGAAGAACAGGAGTGCTTCTGGCTCCCAAGAGCACACGTACCTGTGGCTGGCACGTTCTGCCAATGCAGTCCAAAGAAAGTGGGTAAATCCCAGATCCTACCGATTTAAGAAAATGAGGATAATCCAGGTATCCGATATGACAGCAGTGCTTGCGTGAGTGCGCTTTCTAGGTTAACTCAAGGCAAATGTTCCTAGGTCTGCCATAGAAATGGCACTTATTGAGTCTTTAGGGCTCCTAATTATATTATGAGTGGCTTAAGTTTATGGTTCTTCTTCCTTCTTTGTAGAATATCCTGTATACTTTGCTGCTTTTCCACTTCCCTTAGTCTTGCTAGGGCAACATCGTGATGCTGGTAGGGGCAGTGCTGATTAAGCTGGAGCTGATCTAATTTTCCTCATGAGTTGAAGTGAATATTATTTAAAATAAATAAAACTGGAGCTTTCCTGCCCTCCCCTTCTGTTCTGAGCCTTTTTAGGCATCATTTCCCTCCTCCTTCACCTTCGCAGGTCACTTAACAACTCCAGGTAGTAAGCAGATTATGTCTTGTCATCTCCTGGATAAATTTATCTGCTTTGAGCAGAAGTGTGGACAAGATGACCTCTTGAGGTTCCTCCACATCAGAATTATCCTCAGGTCAGATGAACATAGTGCATTTCTAGATCTCGTCTCATGCCTTTAAAAAAGCCTTAGAAATTAGGTATTCTGATGTTCATAGTGTGCCAATTTTGGGGGTGTATGTAGCTTCAAGTTGCGTTTACTCTGCATAGGAATTTCTTTGCTTTTTTGGTTAATTTTCTTTTGGATCAGCGAAGTTAACTGTGCTCATTCTTCAACTGCTTGAATCATCACAGGGAATCAGGATGTAGATGAGGCAGAGAAAAAGTAGCAGGACTGAAACTACATCACTGGGCAATAGTTCCGGTAGACAGAAGTGTCAAGTGAAACTGCACCTATATAGGAAGGCAAGTTTTTGTTGCCACTTCTGCACATTTTGATGTTAGATTAGCAAAGAGAAGTGGGACCATTTGAGATGAAATTGTTTCATTTAATTAGAAGCTAAGCTTTACTTAGGCATGCCATTTGATCCAGGGAACCACTTCTAAGGTTTAGAGGATTATTATTTGTTATGGCAAACAAGTGGGAATACCTGGGGCTTTAGTGTTCAGTCATTTATTTTTCATCAAGAGTTCATCGAGGAAAATATTCTTCCATGACAGTAACTTGGAGTAGTGAATAATCCTTGTTCTACATAAATGAAGGGAAATCTGCAGAGTTTGATTTTTATCTTCAAAGAGCAGACCATTGGAGTTTCAGGAAGCACAATGTCAATACGTGCTGTGAATGACTGGCAAAAAATGTTTGGGTTTGCTCCCTGCTGCAAGGAACCGAAGATTGCAAGAAAAAATGATCTTTTGATTCAGGACTAGCATTTGTGTACTATGAGATAGGAGAAGACAACTAAATTGGACTTCCCAAATACTAGCGTAAATGATGCTGAAGGTGCAGTAAATCCAGACAGGCTCATCCCATCTTCACAACAGTTGGTATTAGAGAAATTCTTTTTCCTGCCCTACTTCTGTGGTGCAGGAATCCCGAAGTCAGGCTCCCTGTTTTAAAACAAACAAACCCTAAGAATGCTGGTGGAAGCTCAGCCGTGGCTATTTGTGTAAACACATACAGAGTGTTGGGAGCTGCTTTCCTGGGTGTGTCAGCCAAATTTTTAAGTGTTGGCTGTGATGCTAGCAGAGCAAGCGTTATGCCAGCGAGCTGGACTGGAGCCCAAACTGGTCTTTTTGCCTGGTTCTTTATGAAGGTTTTCTGTATTTGTTAAAAGTAAACTTCAGGAGTCTGTCCTTTTGCCATGTTTTCAGTATTTACTGTGAAATCATTTTGTGAGTTGCTCGCATGCAGAGCGTTGATAAATAGACACAGAGAGACTGTACTAATTATTTTGGTAAAGTGATCTGGAGAATAGTGGCTGCCTGCCTTGTAGCTTGGCACTTCTTAACTTTATGCTGGTGCTGTGGACAAACTTATGTTCTAAAACATGGTAATATTGTGAGGAAGTGAAAAAGAAACCAGGAGCAGCTTTCTTTCCTCCTGTCTGCCTGCCTCCTCACCAGCTACATACCATGAAATCCAACTTTTAGCAAGGAACTTCTGTCTGCAAGGAGAAAGCGTCAGAAGGCAGCTCAGTGGTAGAGCTGGAAAGAAACTCATATATCTGAAGAGACAGCTTAGAATTTCATATATATATATATATGTATGCTTCTGCCTCTCAAAAATGTCTTTTTGCTGCTGTAGTATGCATTTGCAGAGAAAGGTGAGAATACCATGCAGACCTGAGTTGTTTTGTGGGTCTTTGGTTTTTGTGACAGTACAATTTGTACACTAGAACAAGCGCTCATCTTTCAGCTGCAGGGAAGCGAAGCGTCACCCATGGGGTTGTGGTGGTAGAGCATAATGTAATCAGATGCTTCTCAGCCCAATTCTCTGTAGGCCATGCTTATCCTGGCTAATTAAAACTAATAAAATGCATTAGCAGCTTTCAATGGATGAAGATTTCAAGAAACAAATTTCTAATGATGGTTTGCAAGAAACTTCTTATTGCATATGAATCCCAACTATGGGGCAAGGACTTTCAGGGTTCTGCGAAAGCAAATTCTGTCTATGGATCTTCAAGCTTGAATTAAACAGTAGAAGGTAAAAAGTTCTTGTTGCATTGCCCAGAATGGTTAAGTTCTACTAAAAAAAAATAATCAAATACTTTAAGAAAAGTGATCACATTTTTAAACCTTGGCCACTGCAGGGTAACTGTTCAACTGTGGTCAGAAAACATATACATTGCATGAAGTTGGTTTGCATCAGCAGACTGTAACGAGAGAAAAGATGAAGGCTTTTTTCTCAATGTATGCCTTAGTCAACTAATATTTTAGCTTGTGGTATGAACTTTCTTGAATCTTAACTGTCACCAGGAAAAGCAGAAATAAGATATAGCCATTGTCATGTTACTGGTGCTGAAAATCTTTCCACCAGATTGATGGGAAAAAGGACTGTATTATTACATTGCCTTGGCTCAGATATGTTTTGATAAGGCTTTTCTCCAGCTGAAGTACAGGGGTGCTAAATGCTAATGTGATTATATAGGCAGATCAGCAGGATTGTGTATTTTAGAAGTAGTATTTCACACACAGTGAAAAAACTGGGGAGAGATGGAAATGAAGATACTGAACTATGTGGTGTATAACAGTTCCTGTAAATAATGTAGTGCTTTCTGTTGGGGGAATATCCGGGGGTTTTGCTCTTTTTGCCCGGTTTGGCTTCTCCAGTTCTTAAACCAGACAAACTTATCATAGGCCTTCAAAAGAGCAGACAGCTAAATTACAACAGAGGTGGGGCTGGTGAAAGCTAATGCAGGAGCAAACCAGCTTAGCACGTAGAATAATTGTTGGAGCTTTGGGTGTGCATTTCCTGGAGGTGAGGTAGTCTCCTGGATAGCCACTGCTAAAGAAACGTAGGTTGGACCTAACCCTCCTCTGGAAGGGAAGCGGTAAAAAGGGGTGTAGCAGCCAATAAGTGAATTGTTCTAGATTTCTGGGAGCTTTAGTATTGGCCTCTAGGTCTGCAGTTATAGCATGGCAGAGAGCGACAAGTTAGCTCTGTGGTAGAGGAGGGTGCTGCTGGTGGAATTGGTGAGGACTTCCACAAATAAAAAAGGATTCTCTAGGGCAAGGGTGGAAGGTCCTTTGAAACCAAAACATTTTGTGTGGGCTTAAGTTTTGACAGCTTCACATATTCAAATCAGTTCTCAGACTTGCAGGTTAAAGGCAACTGCTAATTACTGCATTTCTTACAGCTATTGAGCTGTGGCCTTTCTTGGATATTTGGCCTTTGGTTTAGATGTCACAGATAAAACACAGCTTAGAATTGCCAATAGCTTGGCACTTGGAGATTATTTTTTTTCTTTCCTTCTCTTTCTTGGAGAAATGGCAAAAGCTCAAACAGATTTTTGTTATTTTATGATGAATGTCTTTTCCTGCTCTTTTTTCTCCCTCAGCTAAGAGGTAAGTAGAGCGGGGGGAAATGTATGCTCAGTGCTGCTATTCCATGGCATTGTAAAATGCTACTTATATGGGATTTTGATGTACCCTAGAGCAAAAAGCACACAGATTGTGTCTGTGAAATGAGAAGGTACTGAGACACGCTTGCCAGCGAGGGGATTCGAGAGCATAATGGCAGGAGTTTCACTTGCAGTGCAGCTACCATGAAAAAGGTAAACAGGGTGGCACTTACCGGGGTTGGAGTACAGCACCAGACAGATTTGCTCACTGGAGAATAGTGGGAACATTTGTTATTCTTGGCTTGTGGAAGATAGCCACATTAATTTTTGCTCGTAGGCCAGATGACTTCTGCAGTGAGGAGCCCGAGAGTGTACAAATCTGTGTACTTCAGTTGCCTTCAGGGATGTTGCATTTTTGATCTGAGAATGTAATGAAATTGATTCACTGACAGACCTGAGCAAATACTATTAAGGAGCTCTGGTCAGTCTAGAGCTATTGGATGCTACTTTCTTCCCTATTTATATGAAAACCTCTGCAATGTCTTGAGCTGTGCATTTTGCCTATTCATAGCAGTGTCTCTACCCTGTCCCTTGAAGGGCATAGTCCCATTCTAAAACCAATGAAAACATTAAGCATTTCAAATGTGTATTTCAAGTAAACAAGAAACAGCAGTGTTTGCAGGTAGGATAGCAGTGCTAGTGTTTGTGGAGGTTACTATGGAGGGTGTAACTGCTAGCAGCATGCAATAATAACTTGCTTATCTGTGGCTTGGGGTGGCAGGTAGGTTATTGTATCATTTGTCTGATACTGTCAGTATATATAGGATGTGCAAGCAGAAGTTGATAGATACTGCTTCTTTAAGGGTAAATTTTATCTATATGACACTTGGCTTTTGCTATTTCAGAGCTTTTTAGAGAGGAAACTGAAATCAAAGGAGGAGATGGGTGAACCTATTTCTTGAAGACTCCAGTGTTTCAGATATTGCCTGTAAGGAGTTGGGAAGATACAGCTACTAAACTGTTAATCTCTGTCTTATGTTGCACTCCCACTCTCACTACTGGGATGAAGAAAGATATGCGTGAAGCATCTGTCACTGGGAATTACCAGTAATATTAGTCCATATTTATCAGTGCCCAGCTTTAAAGCTGAGCATTGCTTGTGCCTCAGGCTGTAGATATATCCATGTATGCCTCATTTTCTTAAAGCTTATATTCACATGGTTATTGGAAAAAATAACTAACTTGAGTGTAGTTGGCTGAAAAATAGACTTCCAGAGATGGAACTCATCAGGAATATTAGTTCCTCAAAAGAAACTTCCAAAACTTGCACTTAATATATCTTACTGGAATATATTTGGTTATTTTTCTTGGAGGTTTGACAGGGCTGTGAAGCATTACACTGTTTGAATGAGATTCGGTGGCATTTTCTTATGCAAAAGGAAAAAGTCCTTTGTAAAAGCAAAGTACTAGTTTCTAATTAAGTCTGAAATCTTTTCTCTGACTGATGACTTAGAATATATTTATTCTATGAAGCTGCTGCCTTTACTTTTTGCAGTACTTCAATTTCAGACTGCTTTAAGATATTGGGGACCTAAGGCAAAGAGTATCAACATTAAACAAAATCCCTTATTGCTTTCATTTCTGAGCTAATGAGGGAAGCTAGAAACCTTAGAAAATTAGAGTGAAAACAGTCTTCTGTTGGAGCTTTTGGGGAGTTGAGGCTTTTAATTGACATAATAAAGAACATGGGACTTGCAGGAGCACTGCAGAAGCTGGCAACATCAAATACTAGTTATCTTCTGTAAAAAATACTCAACTGTCTACTTCCGTTTCAGTGTCATTGATTACTGATGAGGTGGAGAATTTGACACTCGTGTTTCAGTTTAGTTTATGTACATAAATACAGAAGGTTTGTTCTCTGCAGAGTGTCTTCGAGTACATATATGAATTATAGCTGCATGTGCAGATGATGTCTCCCTTACACAGCTGCTATGACAACCTTGATAGCTGGCTAGGAGAGATCTAGTCTTTGTCTTGAGCTTTGGATCGGTGTTCACTTCCACGCTATTTACATTGCAGTGTCTCCCTGACTCAGTTGCAGCTGTTTCAACTTAAACACAAGCTCGTTGCTATAGAGATGATGATGGGCATAGAAATAGGTCACGTTCGGACCATTTCAGTGCACTGGTATAAAGGGGAAGCAGAGCTGCAGATGGGTAAAGGTGAATGGGGAGTGTGCATCTGCTGGAGGGAGTTCCCTTGCATTTGGAAAAAAACATGTGGGACCACTGCATGGCTCTGGGTTGTGTCAAACTGCCCCTCATGGTGTGATGCTCTGAATCTGCAAAGCTGAATCAGAGTTTGAGACTAAGCTTTGTCTCTGCCCTCCGCTGGTTTCTGCTTCTGACCTAGAGCAGGACTTAATGAACGTGGTGACAGCAGCCAGCCAAAATCTGCATGGGAAAGTTTCAGCTCAAAGGTGGGCTGTGCAGCAGCAAGTGCTGCTTCTGATACCTGGGATGGCTGGATCACAGTCCTAGGGCCGTATTGATCCGTTTGTACCCATAGTCGTGTCTACAGGCACATGGAGGTTGATGTTGCCCAATTACTGGCAGAGTAATTCTTGTGCTGCAGAGGGAAGGAGATGCTGTTGTGAGGCATGCCTGGGAGCCACATGTGGAAGGTGGGAGAAAGATCTCTGCCCTGAATCTTGGCGAGGTAAGGACGTTCTTGAGGTTTGTTGGGAAGGTACAAAGCTGCTTAAAAAAATAGGTGTAAAATTACTTGTGAACAGGACCCCTGCTAATGTGATTTTGTTGTGGTTTCTGAGGGGAAAATGACAGCTGTCGCGCAGTCGTCATTTTTATTTCTTAAGCTCCCTACCCTACTAAAAGCGTTCTCTTTTCTGTCTGCCTCTTCAGTAGCTCATTAATCATCTGCTGAGGGTTTAGGATATGGCTTAGAGGAGGAAAAATTGACAGAGATTGATGTGTATCTGCCTTACATGAATATAAAATAAACCCTCATCTAAAAGATCATATTCTTTACTGAGTAACTATTTTTTCTCACGTGTTGCCAGTGCTGGCAATGACTGTGCCCAGACCACTGCCTGTATTTCCCAGAGATAATGCTTTGTAACTTCGCTGCTTCCAGCTGGTGTACACATGGCTTTTGCAGCCAAGAAGAATGCTTTTGCGTGTACAGTGCTTAACACAGCCGGTTTCAAACAAGTGGTAACCTATTAAATCAGCTTCTGCAGCTGAAGTGTGCTTATGTTTCTTTAAGAACCCACCAGAACCAGTTGTTTCCAGACTACTTTGCATGTGGAAAATCTCTTTTCAGACAGTCGATCCCTAAATTGCTGAAGTTCTTACTCTGCGGTAACTTTTGCTTCTTCCAGATGTTCATCTTGACCAAGTGTATACAAGCTTTATTGTAGTAAAATAGCATTATAATGATCTAGTACATAAGAAAACCACATCTAGTGCTGTATATCTAGCTGACAGCCTGAATTTCTCATCATCTTATAGGCCTGACTTAAGGTTAAGATCTACAGCTTTGTTATTTCAAGTGACTTCCTGCATGTTAGAGATGGAATTAGGGCCAGGTTTAGCTGCTCAGTTTTGCTTATTTTGATAGTTTTTCTAACACACAAATGTGATTTGAATTTGAAATTTGGACTTAAAAGTGTTTTGGTGTTGTTTTTTCCTAGCATAACCAATGCCACATTAGGTGCAAGACTAATACAGATATTTTCATGGTTATCGACTAGGATTTTGGATGTGTTTTAAGGGTATTTTGCTGTTGCTTTTGCAGTACCAGTAATGGTGTAATGCTGGCAATGAAACTGATTTTCATGTTCCCCACTTTCATTTGTTCTATGTATGTTTAGTAAAGAATTTTCTTCAAGATAATTGTAAAGTAGTTTAAAAATCTTGAAATCACAAGTTAATGGTGCAATTAAAGTTAGGATTTCCTAAACTACTTTGAAAAGAAAATTGAATACTTAAAACTTTGAGTTTTATGCAATCCGATAGTGGGAGTATAGGCTTTAGTTCTGCAAATTGCTTCACTTGAGCGGAAAACTTGTAGGTTGGAATTAACTGTTAGTATGTCTTCCCACTGTTATCATACAGCGTTCTCTTTTTCTTGACATGCTCCAAGTCTGTGGTGAGCAGAATAGGGAGTCCTGAAAGTTTAATCCTGGAGCAGAGAGCTGGATAATCCAGATTTTCAGCTGGATCAGACCAAAACAAGCATTGAGCTTCTCTGCCTCCGAAATGTGCTTTGCCCCTAGAGCTGCATTTCCTGCATATCAAGGCAGTTGTGTAACATTATCAGGGCAGTTACGTTTAACCCGTTCTGTTTCAGGTGTGAGCCTGTGCTATGAAGAGTTAATCTAAATGAAGGAATTACTGTCCTCTAATTCAGTACCTCAAGATCTATTCAGCAGCATATGCTGCTATTTTTGCAATATGAATCTGTTGCCAGTCTACAGAACACATGTTTTGGAGTGAAGCATGAGAACACTAAGCATTTTGAAAGTAGCTAAGCTCATTAGTGGCAAGGGAGGGCTTTGCTGTATTAATTGCGATGTTGTAATATCTCTGTCTAATTAGTTCTACTACTAATTAGATTTAGAGCCATTATAAGCTTTAAAGACTTCTGGGAAGTTGTTTGAAAGGATTGTGAATTTCAGGTAGATGACTTTCTCTTTTGGAGGGAACATCCTGGTGCCTGCTTGCTGCTGTCAGTGGCTGACTTGGATAAGTTTCCAATTAATTATTGAAGGTTGGACGTAGTCTATTCATTGTTATCCTTGTCCTAGTACTGTATGTGTAACTGCTTTGAAGATCTGGGTGTTCTGCAAGGCCTGGCAGCCATTTGGTGTTCAGTTCAGCAGAGCCAGAAACAGAAGACCTGCACACGTAGTGCTCTCCTGCAGAGAGACTATATTTTTCTCAGTTTAAAATAAACCATTCTGATTGAAAGCATCTGCTTTTTCTTTTGCATAACAAAAGTGTTTTCCAAAATTCAAGTCTTCTGAAGTGTAAGTCTTTGCAGTCTCCTGCAGAGAATTGCTTTTTATCCAAAATCCAGTGGTTTGATTTACAAAGATGTGTTGTGTGCGGAAACTGTTGGGATGAAATCTTACTTGGGATCTTTCAGATGCATGGAGAGCATTTCACAAATGGTACCACGGCTCTTTGATTTTGCCTTAAGTCACTGTAATATTCTAACTTTGGATTTCTGTCCTATCTTGAGTATAAATTAAAGGTTGAAGCTCAAAACAGACAAGGAGCTGGTTAAATGAGACTAGTTTTAAACCTGCAGCATCTGTTTAGTAGCTTGGTCATTTTGAAGCTTTAGTGCTATGAGGGTTGAGCAGAGTATCTTTCTGCATGAAGATTCCATCTCTGGGTTTAAATCCTCAGGAGCAGAGCTGTAGTTTCTCGTAAGAGATCAAATACTTTTCATGCTTTTTTGAACAGGGTAGGGTGAGAATGTTATTAGCTTTGTTAGATACTGAGCCAGGATTATGTGGTTATGTTGTCTGTTTTTGTGGTTGCTATGCTAGGGAGACTAGAAGGCAGGATCTTTAAGAAATGTCATTACTTTGGTAGCATTTCTGGAGGGTCCCAGTAGTATTTAGGTGGAGAGAGCATGGGCAGGACATCAGCACCAGCAAGGTGCTGAGAGCATCTTTATTTCTTTTGTACTTAGCATTGATGTCTTTTCTTCAGTCACTTTGGAAGAGAGAATGGCAAAGACCTGCATGTGGATGGCGTCCCAGCCTGGACCAGAGCCCTCCAGCATGTTCAGGCATTCCAGTGCTCTTGCCTAGAGCTTGTAAAGAGCTGGGGAGTACTAGCTGAGCTTAAGCCAGCAGCCCTGCAGCTTTAGTCCAGGATTACTATTGACCTTTTAGGTAAGGCACCCATATGTATGCTGTAGTCAATGTATGCGTACGATGATGGGAGAAGAGCGAAAAGCTGTCATGGGAGCTGTGACAGGACAGACTGGTCAGATGCTTTAAAAATAATGTCTCTGTGTATTAGCAGTGCTTCTATTTCTTAGGCACTTCAGTTTATTTTCGTACTGAAACATTCAAATGAAGGATCTGATGTGTTTGGACCAGATTTTTTTCTTAACAATTTATGCCATAGATAATTTTCTCTCTCATGCACATTTAGTTACTTGTTAAATGTTCTTCACTGCTGGAGGGTGCAGCTTCCTGCTAGAAGCTGCTGTTAAATATGTTTGGCTGGACTGGTGCTCTGTCTCCTGAGTACCAGCTTTCAGTGACTTTTACTTTTGACTTCCCTGTGGAGGATTTGTGGAGTTAAAGGATGATGCTCTGGGCACAAGTTCTGCCTTTGTGTATAACATTTTACAAAGTTGGTTTAGCAGCATGATGAAGGGAAATACATATTCTAAGATTCCTTTTGCCATCTCTTGAGTGGGGAAAGATGAGGGGCGGTAGAGTGGATAGAAGTCGCTAAAGGTTATTCTGTAGGTCCCTGTTACTGGAGCATCTGGATCTTCTAAGTCTAGGGCTAAGCAGCTCATAGGTTGTTGAACTCTTAAAACACTGGAGGCTTATTTACTTTGATTCTTGTCCATTATGGAAATCATCTCTGTAATAGGAGTATTTTAGCAGCAGGCACTCAAGCTGTTGGAATATAACTGCTACTGATGGTTAATGTAAGTGTTCTTTTTAGCCTCGACAAGGACCTGTTATCATTAAGATAAGTATTTCTAAGTGAACCTGAATCAGAATTGAATAGCTAAATGTGCTGCACACTGACCTTCTCAGCTTCGAAGTAAGCTTAATAGAAGCAATCCTGAATGAATATATTCCAGGAATAATTCCTTGGCATTGCAGAGCTGAATTTGAGACTTCTGGTTAGGGCGAAGTACTTGATGTCTTCATTGGTACAGAGTATTTTGTCTACTTAATGTTGCTCAGCAAACCAACTGGAAAAAAAAGGTGGTTTCACTTAACTTCTGTGGCTCTTCTGTCTCCACCTTCTGGAAGCTGATAGCAAATAGTTTAAAATCAGTTTACTGCGTTAATGAACTGGAAAGCAAATGTGTTGCAAGATGTGTGCTTTGACCGTAGTTCAAGGGCGTCATCAGGGTTTTGTTTTAGTTACTCCAAAACACTGAGTCTACGGAGCAAATAATCGAGGAGAAAATTCTCTTTAAGCCCAAACTGTCTCTTTTTCCCCATCATCTCTGCATAGTGTGTCAGACTGGAGACAGCCAGGAGGTTAGCTGCTTTCACTGTACCCTGGGCATACTGTGGTGAAAGGATGGAACTGTGACATTCCAGCTGACCTATTCCACCCCCTGTGAGTGTTCTTGGCACATGTTTTCAGAGGTCAAGAACTGAGAAGTTCTGAGAGGGCAGCATGCTCCATCGCAGGTGGTAGCTGAAGGCTGTGCCTTCAAGGAGAATGAACTGTGCCTCTCTTCAGACCTGCAGGTGAGAAGATAGGGAAGGAGACAGCCAGAGGGCAGCACTTGGGTAAAACACGCTCAGGATTTGGTCTTCCTCTCCCTTTTTTTTTTGGGTGGTGTGTTTTTCCTAATGTTCCATACCCTGTGATATTCCCTGGGAATGTGGATCAAATGATCATCTTGTTTTGTCAGAGATGATTTGGAACATAATAGGTCAGTTGGCGGCAGGCAGCGCCATGAGCTGTGAGTGAAAGCTTTGTAGCCTGTTGTCACATGATGGTATTTCAGAATAGCCCTTAGGTGGGAATTAGTCTTTTCTTCCCTGACTTTGCCCATTTTTAGGTTGCAGCTGCTCCGTGGTGGTTGCCTGTGAAGGGAGCCAACTGGAGGCACCCAGAAGGTCCTGACTCCAGTATCTCCAACAGGTAAGCTTGTAAGTGTCCATTCAGTTCTCATAAACAGTGTTCGTAAATATACCTTTAAACTTACTCCAGGAATGGGGTGCAAGAAAGGGGTTTTAACTGGTTGCCCATTTGCTGTTGCTTTTGTGACTGTTTTCCCATGTTCTAGTGTGTTGCATGCGGTACTCAGAGGTCATATGGTCGATTATGTAGTAGTATTTCAAGAAGTCCACACGTTCTACCTGAGGGAAAAGAGATCATACTGAAATGTGCTTCAGTATGTTTTCTATTCATGCTTCTATAGCAGAGGTGAAGCAGAGTGCATCTCAGAGGGTCAGGAACTTCAGAGCGTTCAGTGCAGATCTGGTTTTGGAGAGGAAGGTTAAATACTAGCTGCATGCATACTCTAGAAGTCCATGTTGTGTGTCCTCCATCTGGGATTTGGAGGCCTGTCTCTGGCAGCACAAGTCTGGAAAGCTTTGTGCTTTTTATTATATGCTGTGTGAGGTGATTATTGTGGGAAATCAGTTATGTCTTTATCTAGAAGGCATAAATAATTGTACAAATTGTACTTTTCCTAATAGCCTACAGTTAGTGCCATGCTTGGCTAGCATGAACCCTGCAACTTGCTGACCCAGGTCTTTATGTAGTCTCTTTCCATTTAAAAGTGGAATGGATTCTATGCCTAGAAAATCAAGAGGTTTCATTATTCTCAGGTGCTTTTTATGTGTACTGCAGAACTAGGGTTAGGGTTGCAATGTCAATGGAACAAGGTCCTTTGACTATGTTACTCTGTGCTTACCCGGATGTGACCGTCTTCATTTGGGACCTCTTACATTGCAACTCTTGCTCTTCTAGGCAGGTGTCAATGAGGTTGCACTAGCTGCCTTAATCAACTAGATAAAGTCCCAAAACTGCAGTTTGAAGTGAAGTCAGACTCTAGCCTAGATCTAGTAGATGGTGGCATGTTTTTGAGTCCTCTAAGGACAGGGCTATGTTAGTGTAACATCTCTGATGGCTGAACTGCTTAGTAACGAGTCCGTTGTCTGTTCTCCAAGGGCAATGAAAGAATTATCTGAGGCAAAAATAGAGATACTATCAGGAGGCACTGTTAGGGGGAGACAGAAATTCAGGTCACAGTCAGCAGATAGGAGCTGAAAATCTGCCATGCAAATCTGGTCTTGTAGAAGCATGGTGCAAACCTAGCCTGGTGCAGCCACTGGTGAGCTTGCCATGTGAAAGGAACCTAAAGGACCCACACTAGCTTGTTAAACAAGTTAATGGGAAGTCCTCTATGTCTGTCATTGGAGCTGTACCTTCAGCTTTTGAAGTATCTTGGTCTGTTACAGGCTTGGATCCTTGTGACAAGAATGACTCGGTATTTTTTCTGTCTTTTTTCTGGAAAAAGACATCAGGATTGTAAGGGCAGTCCTGGATCCCGCACCAAGGAAAGACGGGAGCTTTTGTGTAAGCCATGCACTGCTGGAAGCACCCAAAGAAAAATACGTTCTTGGCAAATTTTTGCAGTTCACTGTTTCCTGGATTGGGTGCTACAGAAGGTGGTGGAGCTGAGAGTAAGGACACTTCCTCATCTCACTTCTCCCTCAAAAGCCCCACAAGTGACAGCAAAGAAAGAACCTGCAGCAAAGAGCATAGTGGACAGGGAAGTGAAGAGCATTCACCATTTCGTTGCAATGTAAATTTCCTTGTTGACAATCCTGGCTTCTTGTTAAGGTACTGTTAAATTAGCCTGGCAAGGAGTAGCAATGGTGCAGGCGTGTGCTGTTTTCCTTTGAGGCTCTGAGCACCTATGTTCCCACTAAAGCCAGTGTATTGATAGTTCTTTGCTGGCTCCTGGGTGTAGCAGGTTTCTGAGGTGAGAACGCACAAGCTGCAAAAGTCAACTCTAGATTGCTGTATGTAAAAGCATGATGAGACAAACAGAAGTTAATCTCTTTCTCTTCCTTGTTTTCTCTAACAGCTGCATTTTCCTTCCAGCATCTTGATGTCTTCCTTTAAATGGCTTTACTGTAAAAGTATTCTAATACCTCATCCAGTTGTAACTGAACTGTGAACTTCCTCACTGGACTGACAGTGAGCCTCACTGGCTCACAGTCCTTTACGGAGATCTCTTAACCAGTTTCAGAAGGTGTTTGTGCTGCATAGCTGTGAGATTGCCTATTTCTGCTGATGATCTTGTCATTTGTTCTGATCCCTAGAATGGATCATCCAGTTCTTCATGTTTCCTGGAATGATGCTGTGGCATTCTGCACGTGGGCAGGGAAGCGGTTACCAACTGAGGCTGAGTGGGAATACAGCTGTAGAGGGGGCCTGGAAAATAGGTACCTCTCACAAATGTGTCCCTGATAAATGTTTAAAACTGGTATTTACTAGATAAGGAGGAGTTGTGTGGGTTTCTATTACCCTCAGTGTCTTTTTCTTGGGTGGTATGCACAGCTGTGGTATATATAACAGGCTTGCCCTGAACAGGTTCCTTTTGGTAAGTGAACTTCCCTAAATACCTAAATGGTATATTGTAGTCTGAACTCAGTAATGGGGGGAGAATGCAGAGAGCCCAAGAGAGCAGCGATGTGACGTAAGGCCGAAGACACAGGACTGTTGCTGTTGCAGGACATGAAAGGTGCCACGGGAAAATAAGTTGCAAAGAGTTTAAGAAGTAAATAACTCCATCACTGCACAGCAGCTCTAGGGCCACAGGAGCCCCTTTTACCTGACTATGGGCTGGGGAGACAGGAAGAGGAGGTGAACGACAGGCTTCTCCATCCTGTGTCCTGGGCTGCATACTGCATGAGGCAGCACTGCCTTTCCCTCCTTTGTGTATGAATTGTCATTGTAGAGCCCTTTCTATTGTATTTAAAGAAAGAAGAGTGTGTGACAACTATTCTGCTGTATGTTCTTTAATAGGCTTTTCCCATGGGGCAACAAGCTTCAGCCAAAAGGTCAACATTATGCCAATATCTGGCAGGGAACCTTCCCGACTAATAACACTGCAGAAGATGGATACAAAGGAACTGCTCCTGTAAGTGTGCAGTAATCATATGGAAATGAACTTAGTCTTCCTAAATTAAGGTCTGTGTTCAACACTGTGAACTATGGCTGTTTTCTCTTCCTGTACTATTTCACCAGTGTGTTTCACTGTAGGCTTGAGTATTATCAAGGGGCACTTTTTAAAAACTAATTGAAAGATTACTTTGGTTTTAACTTTTAGCTCCTCTCAAAGTGACCTCTTTTCCCTTTTCCCAGACAGTTTATAGTCAGAAACAAATACTTGCTGCTTGCACTTTTGGCTTGGCAATTCTTTGAACCCTCTTTTTTTGGGTAGTTGCTCCCAAGGCACAAAAAGTCATCAATAGTTTAAAGGACATTAAACTTCCTCTTTTGGAAAGGTTGAGTCTGTCTGGTATAGCAAACAATGGAGTGGGATTTTAGAGGTAGTCAAGAATGTGAAAGAAGTACTAAATGATAGTAAAGTCAGTCTAAAATCTTTGGCAGTAGAGAAGTCTGCACATGCATGAGGTGACCCTTGCTTTTTGTTTATGGGAAGGGGAATCTGAAAGTTGTAAGCATGGGTGTGGAGGTCAGATCAGTAAAGCTATATTCAGGTCTGTCAGATGGTCAAACAGTGCCTCTATTTAGAAGCAATGAGAAGCTGCTGTGTGCCATAGTGGAAATGTGATGCTGAGAACATAGAGGGTGATAATGATTCGTTCTTTCATTCTGTTTTATTTAATGAATTATGTAAAAATGTTACAGTTCTGCACTACCAATTTGGTGTCTGCTTTTGAGGTCTGAAGTCAGAAGCTCCTATTAAAGACAAATGCACCTTCAGCAGCCTGGTGATCAGGGTTAAAAACAGTATTTCATATTGAGTGGTTACAGAACTGGCACCGTGTTCCCTGTCTCATGTAGGTCACTGCGTTTCCTCCCAATGGATATGGCTTGTACAACATTGTAGGGAATGCCTGGGAATGGACGTCTGACTGGTGGGCTGTTCGTCATTCAACAGATGAAGTTCACAACCCTGTAAGTGTTTTACTGGCATCACATGAAGTACAGAATTCCCTCTTGCTGCTCTGACCTGGTTGCTGTTGAAAACCTACTGCTGTTAACTCCTCTCTGCTGCTCTGAGGTGGGATGGGCTGTGTGCTAGTGAGTTAGGAAGTAGCACACCACAAACCATCAATGCTGGAACTGTAGTGCAGTTTTATTTACTCTTTGTTGTACAGGACAGGCATCCAGAACTGGTTGCAGTTGTGTACTTCCAAACTGCCATTGTATTACATAGATTAGGAACTTGCCAATGCACTGGAATTACTTCCTCCCTAAAAGGATGATTTTTTTATGTAGCTATAAGCTGTACTGCTCTCCCCCCTTAACAGACCATCTTTGTCTTCTGCTAGCTCCTTTAAAACTGTACATGTCATAAAGCTGAAGTTTAGGGGAAAAGTAGCTTCCCAGGCTTTGAGAGGTTAATCTTTATGAGGGACTGTAGTGAGAGGACAAGGGGTAATGGGTTCAGACTTAAACAGGGGTGTGAGGGTGGTGAGGCACTGGAATGGGTTGCACGGGGAAGCTATGAATGCTCCATTGCTGGTGGTGTTCAAGGCCGGGTTGGACATAGCCTTGGGTGACATGGTTTAGTGTGAGGTGTCCCTGGGCATGGTAGGGGGGTTGGAACTAGATGATCTTAAGGTCCTTTCCAACCCTAACTGTGATTCTATGATTCTGTGATCTTTAGTTCTCTTTGTGGTAGACAGAGAAAGAAGTCCTGCAGGGTAAACCTTGGATATGGGGCTTCTCATTTCAGTATCTCTCAGCAGGTTCAAGTTCCAGCTTTACATCTCCTTTCCCATTTATCCAGGATAAATTAATCTGAGGAATGAACTGCTCTGCTTTCACCGAGCTTGTTTTCTTCAGGCACAGTTATCTGCAGTGAGAAAGCCAATTAAGCCTCATGGGGCAGGAGCTCTCTGCTGCAGGATTTGTGTATCCCCATGCTGTGGTTTCTCCTGATCTCTGTAGCCTTTCTTTGCTGGGCCACACATAGCTGGAGGCCTTTGTGGGATGTCAGCAATTGGAAGTAGCTTGAGGAACTTGCTAAACCTTTGTTGCTGTTTTGTACCTTGCAGAGGCTGACATTCTGCTGTTCTTCCCAAAGGATGTGTCTAGCAAGGGAAGTCAGACTCCTCTTGGGGTCTAGATTGTTCTAGATCTATACCAGCAGTCCCCTCCATTGATGGAGCATCTGGAGACCTCCTAACCCATGCCAACCATACTGGCCAATTTCAAGTTGGACATATCCCAGCAAGAAACCACAAGTTTTTCTAAGAGCTTCAGCTCTGTGTCTGACAGTGCAGTACCTGCATTGTCCCGAGTAACTGAAGTCCTTGGGACTACCTTTTTTGTGGTTTGATTTTAAAATAGGATGGACTATTCTCCAACTTCTGTTGTTAGGCAATCCTTGTGGTCTAGCAATGGCTGAAGAACCTTCTTTTCCTTTGGGACCTTGGCTGTGTTCTGTCTCCACTTGCTCCCTTTTCCACACATTACACAATAGATACAATGTGATTTGAGTATTTCACAGCAGTCAGAATTCTCGGCTGGTTTCTGTGATTCTGCAGTAATGGAAAGCTGTACTGCAGGAATTGTCTCATGAATGTATAACTTCTCCTATCTTTTCCCAACATTGACTTACTGCTTGCTTACATACACAGCTGAAATTCAGACAGAATTTACACTCAGCGTTCAAACTAATTCTTCAGGTTTTTTCCCTGTTTGCATACTGATTGATTAGGAGAGAAGCATCTGCTGACTTGCAGTTCTGTTTCCATTCTGGTGGGGTTTTTATACACAGTTAAGTATCTTTTTTTCTGTACCTTTTGAGTTGAAACAAGGGCAGTTTAAGAGCAACATTTCTAAAGATGAAGTCATGAGTAGCTACCAGAATGTAAATTTAAGTGGAAGTGAGGAACAATAAAACTAGCAAACTTTGCACATCAGGGTAGGGTAGTGACTTGATTGCAGCCTTGTAAGTTGTGTATGAGGAGGAGAATGGGCAATGCTGAGCTCTCCATTCCAGACTGTGTGGTCACCATGGTTCATACCAGGGAAGCTCCTGTTTTACCCCCCTTGCTACTGAAGCTTCACTTCAGTGCCTGGAACCAAAGCACTGCTGTGCTGTGTAGCTGGAGAAGGTGAGAAAGATCCTGTGCCCACCACACCTTTGCAGAGACAAAGAGCATCGAACGCCCTGGGAAGGAGCACTCTTCTGGCTGTTGGTGCCATATTGCAGCTCTCCCTGTTCTTATTCATCTGTTGTGCAGCCTGACAGCTACTTCAGTCAGATCTGGCTGCTTGCTCATACTGTGATCTCTCAGGGCAGGGAAAGTGCACAGCTCTGCACAAGTCTTCTTCCCTAGCAAGAAGTGACAGTGCTGGGAAACAAAACTAAATGTAACTAGGCCAAGACTGGAGAATAAAACCACTTGTGATGCTGCGAACTTGAAGGTCACACATCTGGGTTCTGTTGCATCTAGCTATGTTCTAGTTTTTCTGGTTTTGTCCGTGGGGTACCATAATGTAACGTGCATGACTTATTTAAATGTCGATCTTAAAGGCTCTGCATCATCACTGACAGTTTTAAGTTTGTTTTTTTTTTCCATGCAAGATGGCTGGAGTTTGTAGGTGAAAGGCTTGAAATGACTAATTTACATGGAATTTGTGTTTGTAAAACAAAGACCCTCCAGGAGTCTTCATCCAAACTGTAGCTTTCAGCTAATCCATTGGTGCTCCTTGTCCTGGTTTGAACAGTTTGCAGACACTTCAGGAAGTATTTAAAAATCAGGTGTTAACAGTGATGCTTTTAGGTTTTGGTTTTTTTTCAGATGGAAGCTAATTGTCAGACTCCAGTGAGGCAGAGCACTTCAAAGCGAATTCCAAAGGGTTTTTCTGATTAAATGGGTAAGGAAACTGAATCTCATCATGTGAAAAGGTGTCTCAAAATAGCCAGGCTGCAGTATCTTCTGAGACATTAGAAATGATTAGCAGCACATCTATCAGAGCCAATCTCTTCAGTCTCTCCAGAGTACAAGTTGGTGTAACCTATATATAGGATGTGTTCTTTCTGCCTAAAAGACAAGGAATTCTTCTAGAGGGTCAGAGCTTAGTGAAAGTTTTTTAATGTATTTAGCATAATGTCTGTGCAGGTGAGGTTTGGGGCACACTGTGGATTGGGGACAAGGAATGGATGGGAGCTTGTATAGGATCATTTTGCTTTCACAAATAATTACCGAAAGCAAAAGTAAACTGGGACACCTGAAAGTGCTCTGTAAGTTGTCCACTGCTTTTTTAAGGTATCAGATTTAAATTGCATTCTAACAATGAAACAAACAATGTTCTTCCTCTTTTTGCCTGGTGCAGGACCTTGTGCTTGTAAGTGTTGAAGCCAAAGAAACAAACTTGAAAGATTTCTGTGTGGCTCAAGAAGTATCTGGGGTGCAGAGCTTGGTACTGTGTCCTTGCAGCTACAAGCTCTAATGTGTCAGGAACGTGGGACACTGTCAGCAATAGCGGGGTTCAGAAATGCAGCCAGAATGTCCAAGTTAGTGGCATTGGAAGGCATCATAACTTTCAGAGCAGAGCATCAATAGAACTGAAGACTTGCTTGTACACACCTTTCTATAAAAGTCTCTTCAGACATTGCAATCCAGACACTTATTTGTATAGTGCATAAGGAGCAAGTGGTTTGTGTTCTGAATTCCACCTCTTGTCAGATTTGTGCCGTGAGCTGCAAATGTCCATGTCCATTTTTGACTTGAGCAATGAAAGGCTCCCCATTTTAGGAGCACACAGGATCAATAGAGGTTATGTTACTGTACTGAGGGACTATTTGTGAAAGCAAATGAGGAACGTTGCATTTGGCAAAGTTTTTGGTAACAACTTGTGTATGAGCTTACTTGTCATCTGGAACATGGTGGATGGCCCCTTGGCTTCATGTGAGGTCATGGCCTTGTTCCTCTCTCAGGGAAAAAATGGGAAGCATTTAAGCCGGTGCCATTGACTTAGTGTAGCAGGATAATGCAGTTGCAATCTCGTACCAGGACTCCATAACAGAAAGAACAGAACCCAGAATAAGCCCAATCTAAAATAGCTGTCTGTGGAAAACTTTTTTACACTTGGGTCTAAGTGCTGAATTTCCTGCATTTCAAGAGGAATAGTGTGTCACTTGCGATCTGCTCTTCCATCCTCCTCACCTCGCAGCACAGTTCTTGTCTGTATTCTGTGTTTACCAACTATCTAAGCAGAGCTTTGTGTTTTGAGATTTATGGTGCCAGACTGTACCTGCCATGCCTGTTCTTCAGTACCCATTGTGCACTTTGGGGCTGCCGTTTGAAGGGATTCTTCACTTGGGTGACTGTTGGGAGATCAAAGAGCTAGCAATCTTTTGGCTGCTCTTGGGAATTATTTTGCTTTCACATGAAGACATCTTGGAGTTGCACTGAATGGGGTTACATAGCAGTGCAAAGACAGTCTTGCAGCATGTCTTAATTGTGTGCATGAAGTGGTTCATAGGTGGTCAGACTCAGGTTGCAAGGAATGGTGAAATCCACTTGAGAAAACGTAAAACTGATACTTCAGCTCCTCCAGTATTGGCAATGGGTGAGCAGCCAGAGCTCTGCTGCTGTCAGATAGGAGCACTTCTGCACTGATTTATCTCATGAGTGGAAAAAACCTGCACAGTTTAAGACAAACTCACATAAAGTTTCTTTGGTGCTTCTTGCATCTGCTCTGTGCTGCACCAGGGCTGGGGAGCATGAGGGTTGCTTCTTGTTTGCTTTTGTTTCTAAATGTAAATGAGCAATCCCAGGCACAGCTACAGGTTGGGCAGAGAAGAGATTGAGAGCAGCCCTGAGGAGAAGGACTTGGGGGTTTTTGTAGATGAGAGAATGAACATGAGCCGGCAGTGTGCGCTTGCAGCCTAGAAAGCCAACTGTATCCTGGGCTGCATCAAAAGGAGCGTGACCAGCAGATTGCTCTGCTGTTGTGAGACCTCGCTTGGAGTATTGTGTGCAGTTCTGGTGTCCTCAACATCAGAAGGACATGGAACTGTTGGAACAAG